>OY284470.1:11740597-11988024 GCA_958336335.1 Dilophus febrilis | reverse complement strand
TGACTCGTTGCGTATCAAACATGTTATTTGTTTATAATTAAAAAGCAGTCCCCCATCACCCAGGAGTTATATGTATAAATGGGGTTTTTTTTATATGTTATCTCACATAGACCTATTACATGAGTTTTCAATAACGTGCTATTTGTTCCATATTCATTTTAAATATGAATTAATGTCAGCGTTTGCAAATATGCACTACTAGAAATTTTCCTTTTAAAAAAGTACGAATTAAAATGTTGCACCGTAAAAAATCAAACCATTACCATTAGTAAACCAATAGCAGCTGGCAGGTTATATAATCCGTTACACCAGAAGATGATAAACCAGAATAAATAGTAAAAGGTTTTTCAATACCCATGCAATAGAGCTATGTGAGATAACATTTAAAAAAAAATCACAAAACGCACAGAACTTGTGTGATGTGGAAAGTGCTTGCAATATAGCAAATCACACGTTTGATGCGAAACGACTTACGTATATGCCACATATGGTTTAATAAACAAGTGGGCTGGTTACATGTTACTTTTAGCTTTAATTTGCCGTTTGGAAAATTCAGTTAACCCTTTGCAGACCGGTCCCACCTAAAAAAATGTAAAAAAACACATTTTCCCACCCCCTGACCCCTATAGAAGTCCGATTTATTCCGGGGTTGTTTTAAATGAAAGACAATGAAAATACCTTTATTTTGAATATCTACTTTTGAAAATCGCCCGTCGGGTTGCGTCACAAATCAGGATTTTCTAATAAAATAACCAAACTTTGACCCCCCCTATCTTCGGAAGGGGGGGTGACCGCCAAAAAATTATAACGGTTATTTTGTCTGTGCAACATAGGCTTTCGATTGCAGGTATCCCCAATGTCCTAGCTCAAGGTCCGCTAAACTGTATATTCGCCTATATATACGGTATGTGTCACAACAATATATATTTTTAAAATCTATATTTACTTAAACGGACGCATATATCCTTTTAGGTTGTATATGTACATTTTTACAAAAG
This sequence comes from Dilophus febrilis, assembly GCA_958336335.1. Classification (NCBI taxonomy): domain Eukaryota; kingdom Metazoa; phylum Arthropoda; class Insecta; order Diptera; family Bibionidae; genus Dilophus; species Dilophus febrilis. The sequence continues at coordinate 11,987,026 of OY284470.1, read as the reverse complement.
ACGTAAAAATTTCAATAAATTTTTCAATATTTATTTTAATGATGTTGAATGATCAATCAGAGAGATATCTATATAGAAAAATTATGTGGTTTTCAGGTGAATAAAATTATACAGGTTGCTTTTTGTATACGCAAACACGTTTAAATATACTTTCTAATCAAAATTTAAATATACTTTCTAATCAATTCTGCACAAAACTTACTAAAAAACACAAAAAAAAGTGTTTGTCTGTGTAATAAAAATATGTAAATATTACCAATGTACGACAATGTTTTATTGAGAAAAAATCCGAATAGAATACTTGAAACATCAATGATCAATAAAAGAAATCAATGAAAACATGCGATCCTTCTAAATAGAATATTAAATTCATCATTACATTGTTTATCTCCGGTTGACATTTAAATGGAAAACAAAAATAATATACATTATATAAAATCACAAATAATACATAAAAATTAACGAACGTAAATTATATACCATATTTGTATTATGTACATTTCAAGAATATATATAGCGATATAATAAAAAATATCCCATAAAATAAAAATTATTTTTATTGCCATCAATAAACCATTATCTCTATTTGATGGACAATATTTAATTGATTTTTTATGATGTCGTCATCGTATAAATTAAACCATATATATATTTTTCGATGATCAAACGAGAATACGATGAGTATATAATTTATACATAAAATAAATAAATATTTGTATAGGCATTTATTTATCATTTGTTTTTTTTTTTTGAAAATATATACATTTTTATAATGTATATATTTGATATTATATATGTATATATGTAAAAGGTGTATCATTAAAATGAATTCTATTAAATTATAATTGTAAACGAGTAATCCAAAAAAAAAAATAAATATATGCGATATAATAAAAATGTTGACAGTCTACTATTAAACAATTTTAATAAATAATTTACTAAATAATTATAAAAATCAATATACATTGTTTTTTTTATCACTTGATGGGGTAATATAAACACATTTTTAAAGTAATATATATGCACATAATTAAATTGAATATAATCATACGAGTGAAGTCAATTAATTTTGTTTATTCAAGTTTAAAATGCATTGAATTGAATTGAAAATTTTTTGATTGACCTTTCGAGGCTATATTGCAAATCTCTCAAAAATATTGTAAAACAAAATATTTTTTTATTATAGTATTTAAAAAAAAAATAAATAGGATTCTAAAGGGGAAAATATCTCATGGTATTTTATTTTAAAATTCAAACAGTTAATTCACATATTTATTTATTTATTTATTTATTTATTTATTCATCAGCAACGGGTACAAGCCCTACTGCCATTTTACAAAACATTTAATACAATATACCAAATACATAAAATAGAAAATACAAACTTCAAAATTAAATACATAACAATGATAAAAAACAAATAACGAAAAATAGAATAAAATACAAAAAAAACAAAAATAAAAAATCCAAAAATCTAATCATGACCAATAATAGCAGTAACACACCAACGGCAATGGCAATGGCAATGTATATAATAATATGCTCACTCACACCATTGTCATATCGACAAACGCATCCAAACAATAATATCATTATAATCACACCACAAGACGATCAGAAAAACTGGACTCAATCTCAATCCGCCAACACGAAATATCCCGACCTTAATTTACCCAAAAACATACCCCGCGAAATACCGAAATCAAATTGATCGTTGTACAAATTGATCTACAATATTTAAATATTAATATACTAACATCACTTATTTTTCAAAATATAAAAAGATAATATATGCCAAATTATTTATGTACCATATATAAAAAAAATTCCCAGGATAAATTTATTTTACATATTTTTTTTATTAAAGATGACCTATTTATTGATTATATGAATCCTCATAAGTATGAAAAAAACTCTGGTGAATTCTCCAAGAATTAATATATTGGGCTTTTACAGTATGCTGCAAAATTATAAATACTCCATAGAATATGTGATTTTCGCCGAATTATTGCTACAATTCTTCGGTAACCCTTTAATTCTAATTAATACATTTTTCATTAATCTATTAAAATTATCATACTAATATTTGAAAATGATTTATGCAATGAAATAAACATTTTTTTATTTTAAACATTTTCTATATATACATAACAAATTTTTTGCATTATTTGAACATGGCTAAAATATAGGCTTATGTGGAAAATTTTTCAGTTTATCGTTTCTGGTTTAATGTATATAATGAGTGAATTTCTTTTTTTATTTATACATACTATTTATAGATGATGAGGTGAACAATATCAAATATATACAATGTATATTCGAATATACAATATATATGGATGAAACAAGTCATTTGTATTAAACTAATTCATCACTAGAGATGTAATTAAGAAACGTTTTTATATACATTTTTCCTAATATTATATAAAATGTTTTCTATATAATATATATATATGTAATGTATATATAAATGTGTGGAAAACCCTTCAAGCATCCCATCCATATATATATAAATGTATATTGTAAGGAACCCACAAAAAAACACATGAAAAAATAATCCATTATGGAAAATTTCAAGTGAACAAAAAAACTATATAAATGTATTTAAGAGTTTATGAAGTGTAAACGTATGTACAACCAATTCAACTCTATCTATACTAACTATAATTTCTATATGTACAGTATATATAATTATATATATAATGCGTGGGAGGTGAGTTGTTGATGTTGGTATATATATTGAAAATAAATTATAGGTATATAATACGGAAAAGTTTATGGTTCCGCAACGAATAACCTGTACATCATTCCATTACGTATATAAAAATTCATCATATTACGCGTATATAAAATTAAATGATTTCGTTGCATATGTTAGTGAAAAATATAATAAACTATTTTTAACAGTAAAATATGATAATATTTATGCAGTTTTTAATTAATCTGGGAAAGGATAGCATTTCATAAAGATATTTCAAAATTTACATAAAATATGTTAAAAAATAGAACGTATCACTCATATTATATATGCATTATTATTATTACGTATTTTTTAACCATAACACTTTTATTCAATGATAAATGTTAAATATCAATTGTGAATTTATCGTTCAGATTATTTTTGATAATTTTTCGCCATTTAATGCACAAACGCAAAGATTTATTATATACTATTTAATATAATACGGGTCGAATCAATATAAACCGAATCGAATTTTAAAAAAAATAATTATTTTTGAATTAATCTTTATAGAGAGTTATATATCTATAAAAATGATAATAATAACAGATTCGAATTACGAAATCGTATATATGATATGTATACATTTTCTGCATTAATTGGCGACTTAAAAACAACAAAATTATATACAAACAATATAAATATAGACAATCAATTAAAAATTGTCTATATAGAATAATTATTTATAAAATAATAATAAAAAAAAATCTAAATTTCTATCCAAAATACAAAATGCAATAATTGCAATGTCTAAATCTATAAACAACTAATATTCTGCTTGCCTTGCCATTATAATAATGTAATTAAATTTAATTGTATTTATAGTATCCTAATAGTTAAATATCGGGGTTTTATTTCAATCGTTAAAAAAAATATGTGTTAATTGCATATTTATTATAAATTAATTATATTTAAAATCAATTTGTTATAATAATAACAATTTTAGAAAAAAATATATTGTGTATACTATATATGCATATAGACGATTTTTGGTATGCTGTAGGTAGAACAATTAAATACTAAAAAAAGAAATACTAAAGAAAGAAAATGCTCTCAATGTTCACATAAATTTTAATTGAAAGTTAATATATAAATTATAAATTATATTTGTTATATTTGTTTGTATATAGTATCTTATACGTGTATAAACAATAAAATATTTAATTTATGGCTTATGTATATAAACTTTATATATTAGTACTCTATCCATATATGATTCGGACCACTGGAATTTTATAAGGTTGCTTAATTTTGAGATTCCGTGAAAGGAATTTAAACAATAATTGTTTAATCCTACTAATTTTATTTCATAAAATAAGGGTTTTAGTTAAATAATTGCGAAGACAGAAATAAAAAAAACTTTTAAAATATGAAATAAAATCCATTACTTCTGTCTCCGCAATTATTTAATTAAAACCATAATTTTATCAAATACAATTAGTAGGATGACCAAACTAATGTTCAAAGTGCTTTCTCGGAATCTCAAAATCGAGCATATACGGATAAAATAGCAGGTGTCCGAATTATATATGGTTTGAGTAGTATATAATAGTGTACAAAGTTTATATACATTTTCCGGTACATATGGACACATTTTTTTTGTATATAAATATTTTATAGTTTGTTAGTTATATTTGATTAGAAATTGTATAATATTTAGAAAAATCATATTCTAAATATTTAGTCTTTATATAGATATTAATGAATAAACGATATGCGCACATCTATCATACGCTTTTATTTATTTACAATGAATGAATGCGTTTTTTTAATGATTTAATCAATGTATCTACTTTATGTATATATATATTTATAGGATAAAAATATATTAATACAAGAAATGATGATCGCAACGTACGTGGGTGGGCATAATAATTTGTTTATATTTATTGGAAATTGGGTAGTATGTATACCGTATATATTGTAATTATCTGTATAATTAAATTATATATATAAATGTATATAAATTGTAGATATTAAAATATGTTTACTTTAAAACTATATTTTTATTTACAAAATAAAAAAAAAAATAAATAAATATATAGACATATTAAATATACTAAATACAATGTTATTTTAAATGGCTAAATATAAACCGTATATATATATATATATATATATATATAGTATCTGATTATCTCGTTAAATAACATTCATTTATTAGTGTATTATTACTGCAGTATTATTGCGTATATAATGTTCATTTAAGATTTATGATCTTTTCTATATTTATATCTAAATATATTCATATAAACATTCTATATAAAGTATATATCAAGAAAATTCCTTAAAGAAGCTATACATTATAATATTATGTCTATAGACAAAAATAGTATTGCAATTCAATATAAGGCACATATATATAAATAAATATATCGTATAACAAATAAATAATAATGATTAGAATCTTTATTGAGCCTTTTTACTGCATTTGTATATACAAATAAAAAAATAAAATAAAAAATTAATATATTGAAATAACATTCTGTTTATTCGCATATAATATATATTTATATATACTATATAATATACATTATGTAATTTTGCATCTTTTCGTATAATTGATAATTTAATTAATAATATCTTTTAAATAATAAATTTTATGAATAAAAATACATACATAATATATATTTGTATACAGTCAGACAGATTTTAATTAAGCACATTCATTTACAAATACGAGAAATCATATGGAAATTGTATATTTATACTGCAGCTGCCACAATATTTATAATATATATATATATATATTTAGATATAGGTACTTGACAATAATTATAGTATATTTCAAAATTCATGTCCAATATATTTCATATATATATATATATGTATAAACAATTAATTTATTGCCTTTAATACCAAAATTTCCTCTCTTTACTTTATAATCTATAAAATATACAAAATTTGTATAATAAATTGTAATTTTCAAAATATATATGTAGTATATCTTCTTATACACAAACACAGAGATATAATAGCATAAATAGTTGAATAGTATTGTACATACAAATCGGTATTAATTCTATACATATAGAATGAAGATTTGCATAAAACTATATAAATATAATAAAATAGATTTTGCATTGTGTGTATACTCAAACATAAAATGACATTTAGTAAATATATAATATAGAATAAATTTATTATATATACATATATCTAAAATATTTGAAGAATCTATAAACAATCATATCTCTATTTATATATTTTATACAATATACAATTATGAATATGTACAATGAACATATAAATAGAAAGTAGAATATCATATATATTCTATAACGTATGCTATATCGGTTTTCAATTTGTCATTGTTGACAATTTTGGCATTTGATTTATTAAATCAATTTATATTGTATGGAGAAATACAAGTTTAATATAGATATATAAATAAATGTCTAATAATAATTTACGGTTACAAACAATAATAATAATTGATAACTCGTATAAATACAGTTCGATATCGGAATATTCAAATCGTTTTAACAAATGTGTATTGTTGCAAAACGCAAAATACAAATACAAATTTTACAACCAACAGTCGGATTAGCGCCCCTCAGATGTTGTTTACCCGTATCTCAGATCAGTTGTTAGTTTCATAGTAAGATATTTTTAAATCTAAGTTGTAATAAATATTTTCGAATAATTTAAATTAAGAACAAAACAAATATAAAGCTATTCAGTACTCACATATATTATATATCATGAATTTTTTATATTAAAGTGTATTTCGATAAATCCGATATAAATAGAATGTAAACTAACCTGAAAATAAAAGAACAGAAAATATAATTATATTATTTTGATTGAATTATAATAAAAAAATAAAAATAAAAAACAATACACGCGTAATATTTGAGTTTTTTTTTTAAAAGTCAGGTGAATTCAATTGTAAAATCCTTTCATCCCATTCAATATACTAATATGTAAATCGTATGTATATATAGATAAAATATATCAAAATGCATACAATTTTACTGCTTTTACAGAATATAATATCGAAAACATTTCTTTTGATTTATTTATAATATATTTTTTTTTCCATAAATCATCAAAGAATCTTTAAAATCCACAAAACATATTATTATAATTATTATTATAAATATATATATATATATATATATATATATTATGTAGTGAACAAACAGTTACAAGTAATTACCACATCTAAATTATTTCTATTGATAATTATTGATGCATACAATATATAGAAAAGGTATATAATATTATATATAGGTAAATTCAATTTTTTATTACGAGTACTTAACAAAATCGTTAAAAAATATCTTGACATTTGTGACTTATATATTTACATATAAATATATATATATAAATGTACAATGATTTTTAACGTTCATTTTTTTTTTCAATATATACCTATATACTTGTTCATTTTTATTATTATTATTATTTTTTTATTTGCCTTACAATTTTCATTATTATTTTCGCGCAATGAACATCTATTTGTACTTTCTTTTATAATATTTATACTTAAATGAAAAATCCTATAATGATATATTTTTCATCCATCATCATAGTACATAATAATGTTCTAATAAAAAAATAATAATATAGATTTATTTATATGCGCGATACGATGTTTGATTGAAGGGTGAATGTTTTTTCCTTTTTTTCTACTATATAATTTTATTGTAAACTACACTTCAATATATTTTGTATATATACAACTGGGTAACAATAAGGTATGGATGAGTTCCACGGCAGTAACAAAAAAAGTTCCATTATAGATTTTATTTGATCTTTGATATGAGTTTTTGATCGGAATATCCGTTCAATATTAATTGTAAATCATTATATTTTGGTATAGAAGATATATATTCAGAATTACAGAGAAAATATAAGGATTATAATTAACAAAAAAAAAACACAATCACCCTGTTAAAATATTTATAGATATTATCCAAATAATGATATATATTCCAATGTATATATTATATAAAAATACTATAAATATTCATTCATTCATTCAAATCGTCTTAATTTTTTTTCGTATTCATATTCTGTTATCAATAGAGGGTTGTTAGTGAGTTATTCAATATATATATATATAGGAAAGATAGCCAAGAGATCATCTTCGACACAAGAGATTGAATTATTATATACGTATACAAACCGAATGAAAAAAGAAAATATGGAAAAACTAGAAATAAAACATAATTATATCAAATATTATAAAATTTGAAATTAAATACAAAAAAAAAAAAGAAAGAAAGAAAAATTCTAAATAGAAAATTATATTCATTTGATACTATATACTTATTTACAAATATTCTATATATTTATTTTTATATATAGATGTATATATAAATAATAATTTTCAAGTATCTTCTATAAATATAATAACGATATATATTTACATAATACATCATAGAATTTTATATATATTTAATATTATGCATATCCAAATGAAAAATAACTTTGAATATGTCTTTATAATGAAAATAGATATAGCTATAGATATAGATATACAATGAGATTCATTTATTTTTTATGGTTATGAAAATGAGGAAAAAAAACCTTTTTTTTTTGCACATACATTCGAGTAATAAATTTGTATAATTGTAATTAAAGGGCAAACAACATTCCAAATACACTTTTTTATATATCAGTGATATTCCAAATAAAATATGAGAAAAAAAATGTATAATAAATAAGAAAATTTTGTATACAAATATATTTTATTTATATAAAAAGAACCAAGTATATAAATATACCAGAAAAAAAAACTTTTGATTAGATTTGTTGATTTATTTTTTATGTTGACAAATAATAATATTATAATAAATATTATTATATAGTTAATATATGAATTTATAAATAATAATAAAATAAAATACTAATTTTATCTTATTTTTTGTTATGTTGAAGTGTATATATGATTTGGGGAAGCGCAAATACAGACATTATTATTATATTAATGACAAAAATAAATTAATCCCCTTATTTATATATTATATATATTATTATAAAGTACCTTATGACGCGCATTAATTATATTTTTGTTTTCATTACAAATGCCTTGCAACTATATATGGGATTTTATTAAAAGTTTAATGAAATAATGAATTTTTATTTAAAATATATTTCAATTAAATTTTTTTTCGGTTTGTTTGCAAAACCGATTGATAAAAAATCTATTTCGTTTGAAAACATTCCTATAACATAAAATATCTATTTCATGTATTTACAAGAATAAGAATTTTTAATAATTCCTAATTAATTTATTTTCGTTTTTTGAAATAAATTTATAAATCAATATTGAATTGAATAAATTTGAAGGAATATCTATTTTGAATTGTGAACATTTAATATATATAAATATATCTTTATTCCATATATGTAGTAGTTTGATTCGAATAAATACGCACTTAATTTTTTCCATTTCCTTAAATGCACAATGTATATATTTTAGATATATTATATGAAAACCATTTAGTAGAAGTACAAAAAAAACCGTTTATTTAGAAAGTTCATTTACAATTTATAGATATATATATGTATATAAGGAATATATGCATATTAACATAAAATACATTCATTTATATAAACTAAGAAATGTATAACACAATATAGATATTTTTATCGCTGGAGATTGACTATAAAATATATATATTGAATATACACATCCCTTAATGATGTCTGCGTAAAATAAATATATAAACGGTGTAAAAGGAACATATTATATTATATATATATATATATATATACTAATAACACAAAAACAATAATATTTTGTTTTATAAGGTTTTGTCCCTAATGAGAAATCGAAACAAAAATCTCAATATTGTTGTATCCATGTAATGACTTGAGGATAAAATGAAATTGCTTATATATATGTAGCTATACAAAACAATGCAATATACTATAAATATATATACATATATATAAATAGAAAATATCATCAAATATAGGAAGGAACAAGTAAGTCTTAATATATACCTATATACATAGATATAAATATATATAATATATAATGTAGACAGTTTTGTTTCTTCTTCGGTTCATCTTAATATATACATATGTTTATATAATTACCGTAGAATATATTCCATCCATATCCATATCCATCTATATATATATAAATATATATATGGACTATAACATCTAATTGTTCATGTATATATACCATATATAATATTACAAACAATAAATATATATGGTTATTCTATATTGAATATACTTGCACATATGTTAATATATATTAAACAGTGGTTTTCCACCTTTTTATTTTACGCTTCACAAAATTTCTTCCCTAGCTCCGACATCTTTGAATATATATAACCTTCCTACATCTTAACATATGAGTTATATAAAACGATTAATATACCATAATTGGTTATATTTCTAGAATCTTATTCTTAGACTATGCACTGATTTCAATATTACAAAATGTTTAATAGAATTAATTTGTCATTCCATTTAAAAATTGCAACACGTCGAGCCGATCAAATTGGATTTATACAATTCGATTGTTCTCGATAAACGAAATCTAAAATTTTCCATCTATAATATTCTACAACTCGTAAGAAATTTCACTTGAAAGGTCCTGATTCCTGGTTTTAAAACAAAAAATAACACAAACAAGCGAATACTATAAAGAAATCACACATAAACTCGATTATTATATTGCATTGCTATATTATATTATATATACGTTTACAGATAACCATTAATGACATTTTACTATCTTTATTAATGCATGCACGTATATAGGAAAGTCTATATAGATATGAAAATACAAAAATAATAAATAAATAAAAAATAACAAACAAAATTATTGGATCACAGGTGGAGATAGTATTATTTGGTATTATTTAACTATAAATATATATTAATATTATAATACATACATGTACAAAATGATATAAATAAAACTGTGTATACATCTATATATGAATATATTTTAGTTGATTTTCATTTAATTATTGCAATTCTGTACGTATAAAAGTACATTTAAGACATGTTCTTTTTATGTTGAATATTCATGTATATTAAACAAAACAATACAAAATTTAAGATCATATCAGATAATATATAATATCATTGCCTATATAATTGGTAGAAAATGCAAAAAATTCGATAAAAAAATTTCATAATATAGATCGGTTTTGTCAAAGTATAACTTAATTTTAGTATATGATACGATATCTTTATTGCGCGTAAACATTTAAATCTATTGGTGGTTTATTCACTCCAAATCGTTGGCAGAATGGCAGGACAAGACATTTTGCTATTTTTAGTATAATAAAAGCGTTGAGAAGAAAATTCATGAAAATTTTCCTAAACTCGCATTAATATTTTCAATTTCAAAACATCTTTAACAATTAATATCATAAAATATAGATGAAACCAAATAGATTTTTTCTCCATCTTTAATTCACACCAAAAAAAAAACTCATAATATCGCAAAAAAAACGGAAATGAGCAAAAATAAAAGGACGAAACTGCTTATATATAGTATATATAAATAAGTATTGCATATAGAAGATTGTGTTATAAAAACCACAAAGATTTTTTCTAAGACGCGAACGGAAAAAAACCACGTATATTATTGTATTCAAGACATGATAAAATAAATATAAAATATAAATATATAGGATGATATCGTTCGTTTTTTCGCTCTCTTAATCAACAGCAAAAAAAAAATACATATCTTAATTTTTAATTAGCGTTATCGGAACATAAATATAGAATATTATATATACTGTAAAACTGTATACATAATATATAAAAATTATGAAGCAGCTATATAAATGTATTAGATAATATTTGCATAAACACAAATATAACGATGTTTCAAAAATATATATGCATACTATCCTATATACAAATATAATGGTGTTATTCGGAAATAGGATGAAGATGCGATGGCATATACAAGCATATTTGAATAAATTTTATAGCACTTAAAAGAGGATGCACCAAAAAAAAAAAAAAAGAAGAAAAAAAAATTACGTTTTCATAAAATGACAGAAAATTATTTGTTTGTTTGGATATATACAGATAGATAGATATACACATATAAATTGATGTATAAATGGATAATAATTGTAGATACTATGTTATATAATGGTGTATCTAAGATATAGTATTAATAATTAATGTACCCATAAATGAAAAAATAAAAAATGCAAATATGTCTATAGATTTTGGGGAAATGGTAACAATAATAAATTATTAATTCTGAATGAGAAATCTTTCATTGTTGATATGCGAGATGGTAAATGGAAAACGATAATATGGTAAGGGTGCATTTGTCATAAAGTTATATTATTCAAATTTTATCTAATATGCAATAATGTTATATAATCTTGAACAATATATTTACATACATTTATATGTATATAAAACGAATATTTAAACATATATATCCATTTATATTTTGAGAGTAAATCAATTCTATTATTTCAAATCTTTCATTTAGAATAATTTATATTCAAAATTCAAAATTACTAATGTGTGTATATATTATAATTTCTATCCATATATTTATAGGTTTATTAAATTTATATATGCATTGTATTGTATAATGAATTATATATATTATATAGATACATATATAAATATGGATAAACCATAGATTTTGAATTTACGGAAATTGATGATTAGAAATCAATAAGGCGTAAATATCATTATAGGCATCCAAAATATGTATGCGTATATAATATATATATATGTATATAGATATTGAAATATTTAACATTAACATATTATTTATATATAATACATATACATGCATAAACAATAGTATATGGTAATAAAATTTAATATGGTTAAATGAATTTTATGTAGGTGATTATAAATGTAATTTATTATATTTTATATCTATATGATTGAATTATATCGTATATCGTTTTATTTCAATTGACTGTGGAAAATGGACTATATATAATGATGAAATGCATTAATATAGAATGTAATATATATATAATGTCATAATTTTTATGCACGTATACACTGCGTTCAATGGTATAATCACAAGTCTATTGATAAGGAAAATTATATATTTGACCATTATTAATATATTTCAATGAATATTAGAATGAATTTATACATGGTAATTTTTTATATATCTATATTCTATATATACGTGAATACTACAGCAGGAATACTAAAGTATAAATATTTTAAGCTTTTTATTACATCATCCTTCGGTTTTTTTTTTATTATTTGTTAATTAATTAATATATTCATTTTGAAAATATTTATCTACATATCATACTGTTAAGAAATATAAAAATATACAATGTATTTTCTTTATGAATATGATTAAAGAAGACGCTGACTTCTTTATAAATATGATTTATAAGTTTCAAGAAATTATTTTTTATTTAACAAAAATAAAGTTAACAGATATAAAAGAATTAAAAAAAAAAGTATTACATACGAATGGATAAAAAAATTTTTTTTGATCTTAAAGTTTACTTTAAACTTTGCTTTGATATTTTTATTTCAGTTTTCTTTTATTTTAAAAAAAAACTTTACCGCAAAAAAAGTTCATTGGATGAACGCATTGGTAAAAAAAACCAACAGTTATATTACGTATTAATATTGTGAACCAATGGACCTCAAATGCATTGCTTTTTTAAGTGTGAACATTTTTTTTTTTTAAATAGAGCACATATATAATGACTAACCATGTGTATGGAATGATAAAAATATACATTGTAGAAATAATTGCACATATGGAAGATCATCGCATCATTGTTATAAATACATATAACACTATTATAGAAAAAAAATAATACAAATCTTACAAAATTTATAGCTAAAAGCGATAACATTAAATTATTGTCATAGGAAATTTTTTCCCATTAATTTCTATATCTGGTCTGTTCTGAATTTTTTTTATAAAATGAATTTGTTGAGCTGAAACTACAAAATGATAATATATATGCATATACAATTTTAAAACTATCATCTCTATATTTTTATTTTTATATATATAGTAAAACCATAGCAAAATTATAACAAAATTTATTTTTTGTTTATTTATTCATCTCTGGTAAAACATTTTTTTTATTTCATTTTTCATATCATTTACATTTGTGAAAAAAAAAATATTAAAACAAAAAAACTTAATTTTTAATTAAAATTTTTTTTATTTGTTAAAATTTTTTGTTAAAACATTTTAAATATCATTATTTTTATATGTGTCTTTTATTGTTTTTTTCTGTCATTTGATCTTTTTTAATATCGTAATTTAATTTCTATATATATTAAATGAATATATATGATTTAAATTAAAGGGAAATCAAATTTGCCTTAAATATTAATTGAACCGCAATAATGAGAATATTAAAAAAAGGGTTATTATATTTGTAATACCCTTTATAAAGAATATTTCTATCTATTGAGGTATGTACATAAAATGATAAAATTTGAAAGTTCAATTGTTAAAGTGACCGCAAGACACTTTAGAGTATAATACTATTATTAACTCTAGTTTTATATATATAAATTAAAATGAATCAATTTATACTTACATGTACTTAAAATAATGATTATTTGTTATAGTATTATATCAATTTTGTATTATATATCCATTTATTCTATAAATATATTTTATCATTCATTTTGAAATATATTTAATACTGATATGCAAATATAACCAAATAACATTATTTAACACTTTCGGAAAACAATTGAATAAATGAATCCTTTTATTTCCTTCATATATAAATATACTATTAATATATTTATTGTGTAATTGTGAGAAAATATATATATAATAATAAAAGTTCTTTCACATACAATACATAGAATTCATTCACATATCCATTCGTATATATTATATAAATTGTAAAAGTAAAAATCATATATATATATATATATATATATATATAACTATATAACGACAGAACATTTCCTTATAAATGCTTCTTTTTTTTTTTGATAAGGGTTTGAGTTTTTGCGAGAATGGACGTATGCATTTTCATAATAATATATATATATATACGCAAGAATGTTTATGTAATATGTGTTATAAAGAAAAGACGATTAAATGGGTCGAAATATATAAAATTATTTATATACATGTTTATAGACGCATATCATATATATATTATATATACATTATAATATATATAATATAGTCTTTTCATCACAATATGTATAATATATTCAATATATATGCATATAGCCTTTCAAAAGGTTTTGTCCATTTTAATTGAATAGCCACTCTATATAGATACTTTTAACATATACATAAGTTGTCTAAAAGGAAATGTATTGACTTCAGTTTGAATAACTTGTATATATTTTTATATATGTATACTATATAGTGTTTATTTTAACAACTTCGTTTTTGAGATTGGTTGGGAGGATATATTTATATAATATACGTACAGTTGATATCCTATAAGTTAGACACCCCATATATAAATAAAGTTCTTAGAAAAGAATATCTATAATATGGTTTAAGTATGTCATTTATACGTGCAAAGATAAATACACACTATATATATTCGTATCATATGGTGTTGCATTGCTAAAATAACATCAGTAACGGAAATGAATTTCAAAATAGTGATACAGTGAATTGTATTTTAATTAAAATATACATATATACGCATTGAAATAAAACTTTTAAAATATCTATATCGTTATATATGAAATATATCAAATCAACTATTTGTGACCTTTTTCAAAATATAAATAAAACTAAATATATATTTCTGTTCTTATTGTTTATCGAATCAAAAACGTATATACATGAAATGTATCAATTTTTCTATAATACATGTATATATAAAATGAATGAATATATAAATAGTATAATTTCGATAACATTATTACTATACATAATATGAATACATAGATTTTAATATACATTCTTTATAGGTATATGGTATATAACTATACTATATGCAATACAGTATGGGAAATACAATGGTTAATGAACACAATAAATTTCATGATATATACGTAATATTGAAAAATGGAAAATTTAAACCATCAAATGTTTATAATATAAATTAGTTATATTTTTTATTTCCATTTTCTGCATTATACTTAAATTTCAACTCATTTGATATTATTTTAGTTTGATCGTCATTTTAATAAAGTATATGATATATTTTCCCAATAAAACTTCACGATTTCACCAGCATATATATAAACATTAAGTTATGGATTTTCAATTAATTTAATTGATGCATTAATATTTAATTTGTTTGCAGCTATTTAAATATATATATAAAAAAAATTGTAATATCAACACGAAATATAAAATTTTCTTAATGGATTTCACTTCGAAATGTAATTATAAAATTATGTATATAATATATAAACGTATTGCTGGTATCTCCTCTATGATGCGCTGTTATGATTATTATCAGAAACACATTAACATCATATAAACAAAAAAAAATGAATTATACTTATAAGAAAATATACAAAATAATAAAAAAGAAACACACATAACATTTTAATATATTATAGAGAAATGTTAAGTTGAGAAATGATATATTAGTATATATACATACATTTTAATTCTATATATATATATACGATATATTATGATAAGACATAAATATCTATCTATATCTGTCTATAATATATATTTATAAAAATTTAATACACTATCATGAATATAAATTTTGTTTCCAAGTGCTTTTTTAATTATTTCAGTCAAATTAAGATAAGGGAAAATGAGATACCTCAATTTTTCTGTAATTTTAAAATGCATCCCCCTTCATCGTATATTTATATATATATATGCATACAAATTATATATTAAACACTAGAGGGTTGTGATCTGGATAATTTTTAATATATATAAATATATACATTCATATAATATATATTTATAGAATCATCTATATAAAATATGTCTATATAAAAAAAAAATTATCAAGTCTATCAGAAAAATGACTAAATATGTATCTACTTTAAATGAATATGCATAAAAAAGCATAGATTTTTTTTGTATCCATATATATACATATATATTATAGATATATATATATATATATAGACAGATAGAAGAAATCATGTTGTTGTACATTATATGGTGTGGAAATGTTTTTTTAAGTGAAGATCTAACGTATCGTATATGAGAAAATATCAAAATGAAATAAGGATATAAATGAAAATATATATAGAAGAGAAAAAAAAAACACAAAAAATTAAAGAAGGTGATGTATTTATATCATGGAAATTATTATCATTCATTTGGATATAACTATATACATAAAATACTATATCATCACCACCGATACATAAAATATATATTATACTTACAACGAGATGATGGAAAAAAAAATGAAGAAAAGAAAAATTAAAAAAAAACACAAATCGACACAATTTTTAATTGCGAACAAAATTTAAGAGCTAGGTATATATCCCGCGAATGTCAATCTGTTTGGATTTAATTACATATAATTGAATTTATCCATTTATGGGTTCTCTTTCCATATCCATCTTGTATATATGTATATATACCTAATTTGAATTTTTCATAATTATTTCGTTGTTTGTTATATTATTATTATTATTCTGGTTGTTGTTGTTTTGCTTTGCTTTGTTTTTAAAACAATTAAGATGAATGCTTCAAAAATCTATATGCATATAGATATAAAATGGAATTTGAATAACTTTATTATATTGAATTCATTTTACTTTTCCTTACGGGGTTTATTACTCTTGTGATACTTTTTTTTTGTAATCCGAGACAGTAAAACGTCGTGCATGTGTTTGTGAGTTAAATGCATATTTGATATACCAAAAGAGGGTGTAAAATTTGTTTTTGTCCATCATGAATTTATAATTATATATATTGACTATATTAAAATTATGTATGGAAATATTTCAAATGAATTTATTTTTCAATCTTGCATTATTTTTGCATTTATTATATATATATATATGATCCATAAATTCATAATTGAAAAAAAAATCAAATAGAACCTTTTGAATTCCCTAAATCGCGATTGCTTTGAAATTTAAAGTCTTCTTACGTGTTCTTAATACTGACGGCATCCCATTATTTGATTAGTTATATCAAATCAATTTTTTTTATCAAAATGAGTGTTTTGTTTATATTTGTCACTATAATTATAAATATATTATTTATTAAATTTTTAAGATATACCACATAAATAAATTGTGGTACATATTAATTTTTTTGTCTTGAAATTCGTATTATACAATACATTTTATATTCATTTTTTTATTTTAATATTTGATAAATTACTTAAAGTATATATTACACCTATACGTTATATTATATATATTTATACTTGTGCAATAAAAGACAATAAATACATACCGATATAACTTATATTTCTATTTATATAAAAATAGATAGATATATTAAAATCACACCCTTGAGATATTAACCTTATTATCAAAATTATAGATGCGTAAAATTATTTCCTTATATGTATATAGAAAATTATTCAAATAAATACATTAACTATATAAAATATATATAATGTATTATACATAGTCTAAAATCCATATATTTTATGTATCTATGGATAATTCTATATATATTCTATATACAATACACATATATGTAAACAGTGACATTATATTAAATATATACCATATCTTATATATACAAATATATATTAGATATAGAACCAATATAGCACCCATATAAATTTTATCTATATTCATTTATTGCCATATATTATATTATATGTTACATTTGCATGTATACAACCAATAAATGAATAATATATGTTATGTGATAATTCAAAGATTTTCTGATGTATTGTTTCTTGAAAATTTATAGACACCTCAAGACAATTGTATATACTTATTTATATACACATATATGCATAGTAACAATATGTACTTTATGTATATTTTTGCTTTATTCGTATTGCTTTTGGAAATTTCAAGAAGATGAAATATCAGAAATTAATTCAGTTTCTGAAATTATTCGAGATATATGATTCAAAATTTGAAAATTTTGTTTGAAAAAAAATTCGAAATATCATATGCTTTTAGTAATTTTGTAAAAAAGTGTCCAGCTTCGCCACCGTATAATAGAATTGTTGATATAAATGTAATAATAAGGGTATATCATAGTCCAAATGTCGCTTAAATGGGTTTAGAGTTTTGTTCATTGTTTCTATTATTTTTGTGTATAGCTCAACTCAAAAACATTACTTCAATGTATAACTTATTGTTATAGAGTAATAAAAAAGTATGTGAATTCTGTAATTATAATTGCATAACGCATAATAATATATATTATTTATATATTTGAAACAATTAAATTTTAATATCAAAATCAAAATCTATATTAGAAGCAAATAAACATT
Source organism: Dilophus febrilis (assembly GCA_958336335.1). NCBI lineage: Eukaryota > Metazoa > Arthropoda > Insecta > Diptera > Bibionidae > Dilophus > Dilophus febrilis. The sequence continues at coordinate 11,967,988 of OY284470.1, read as the reverse complement.
TATGCCATGTATAGTTAAATTTAGAAAACATAAAAATGAAATGTGTTGCGGGTAAACAAATAATTGGTATGTGTATTTATATATAGAAAACCAATTCAATAATAATAAAATGTTATGATCCAATAAACCATTACATTACAAATTGTATATACTCTATATACGTTAATGTTTAACAAATTTCTAATTAAACAAACAACCATTTAATTTACTATATAAAAATAAATTTCATATTACTTCGTATACCTATTATTTGTATATTGTATATGAAAACAAAAATTAAACGTTCATTCGCAAATTTTGATAAAACATCTAAATTTCTCTCAATATAATAAAATATATACTTAAAATTATGTGTATATATTGTTATACATAGCCATACACATCCCATATTGATGAAATTGTTATTTTTTTTTTATATATAAAACGTTATATTAAATGCTAAATTTATATACACATCCATATATATAACATATATATAAAATAATATATTAAACCTCTATATATGGATATGGGCAATTGATGATGGCAAAACCTTTCTTTTATCGTTTGATACAATAATATTATACTATGTATATATATGATAAGAATATAACGACAATCAATAGCATTTGTACAAGTATACATAATTTTATATTGTATATAGAAAACAACAAAGTAATAATTGTTTTTCTGTGATTATACCAATTCGATTTTTATGCAACTATTTTATGATATGTATTTTTTTTTTATTTATATAACATTTTATTTTTATATACGGTAGACACACAATACAATTATTATATATGCATATACATATATACAAATTTGTACATATATAACTTTGTCTTAAAAACCCCCAAAGTACTAATATAAAATATATATACCTAATAATTGTATATAGTATACGTAATATTAAATATATAGAAAATATATACATCAATATATAGAATATATGGTATTGTGATATTTAAAGGATATTTTTATTTTCTTTTTTTTTTTTGTAATACTTTTGTTCGGTTTCGGTTTAATAGATATAAAATGCAATACTGTAATTAAGTATATATATGGAATAGATGTATAATATATGGAGTATAAGAAAAAAGGGGGGTGATATTCATCTGTATAAAAGTAATGTACCAATGTAATATTTTTATATATATATATGAATCCTTTATATATCCTGAACGTTATATCGATAAAATGTAACAGAAAAAATAATATATATATATATATGAATAAACCAAGCAATACATTTTTATGACTTCTATCAGTAGTTTTTCAGTTAATTGATATATGCCAATCTTCTAGTTGTTGCCTGTTTGCTATATATAAGTATATGTAATGAAAGTCATAAATTTTACTTCATTCAACGAGAATGTCGTTTATATATAAATATACATATTTATGCATATACTACTGTACAAACGAATATATGTACAGTTTGGTCGAATACATTTATTTATATTTGTTCCATTTTCAGACAATATTATTTTCATGAGTTTCAATATATTTATTATATATGCATGTGAATGTATGTACATTGTACATACGTACATATGGATATTAAAAATGTGTCTATTTATATCTACATATATAGAAATGTATAGAGAAATTAATGATTTATTTTATATACATTGTTGTGATAATGGAACTGATGATTTTTATGTAATAATATGAATTTAATGAATGCCATGTGTGTATCATCTAAAAAAAAAAGGAATAACCCACCAATAAAAATAAGTCAATATAGTTATTGTTAACTTCAATTGTTTTGATTACATAAGATGATATATTTATGTAGAGAATTTTTAAATACAACAATATTCAGAAAGCCGCATGAATAATGGAATAAAGTTGTCCTTTAGAAATGTGAAATTAATGAATATATAAAACTGATACTCATAAATTTAGTAATATATTGATTATGATTTTCTCCGATATAAAAGTTGTGTATGAAAAGTGCGGAAAATAGAAACAGAATAAGATATTTCTAATTATCCCTTGGATTTGTATGAAAGCTCCGAAAAAAAAATCCCAAAATTTGGGAATGTAATTGTTTCCATTTTTTATCAACCGCTATATTTAAATTTTCAAGCTAATATGGTAAAACCTCATTGAGTAATACGAGAAACTAAAATAATAAGATTAATTTTAACGTTCTATAAATCAATTCTTACACATACTTTCAATCAATATTTATTGCTATAATAATTTAATTATAATAACAAAACGAATTGCTTGTCTTTTTAAATAGATTTTGAGCCAGAAATATATCTATATGTTATGTGGATATCGTGTTTTCGGAATGTTAACGCAAAAACAAAATACACATTATTTCTTTTAAACTATATATATAAATAAAAATATCAATGTAGGTAAAATTCTATACAATTTCAAATAATTTCTCTTGTTATTAAATAGTATACGACCGTAGAAAATATAGTCAGTATACAGATAAATAAATATTATTTACGAATATATCAAAAAAAAAAATTTTTTTTTTATTTATATAATATTATAAATATTACGTGTGCATAAGACATGTAAAATATATATAAATCAAATATAAGACGTGCGAGAAGACGTCATTCGTATATATATATATATATATCTACAATAAATAAATATGTATTTTTTTTTTCATCGAAAATACTTCATCTTTCAAAGTAAATAAATAAACAACTCCTTTAAGCATCCCCTTGTACAAATATATATATATTATTTGGGTGTTTTTCTATGTAAACATAATATATAATATTTATATATAGAATTCATACACTTATCTGTATGCTATATATATACAATATATATAGTAATAAATATATCTATAAATTTTGAGTATTTCAAATCACACATTTTATCTTATATATTTTCATATATGATTTTGTTGAGGTACCAAATTCGTATATTATATATATATATTTATATATAGACTTGCACACACCTCGATTACATATTCGCAATATATGAAATAATATATAATGTGTACGATTTACGTTCATATAAATATATATATATATAGATAAAATATACACATATGTAACAAAATATGACAGTAGGGAATGCATAAATCGTTTATGAATGATGTTCTTCCTAAAGTATGTATGTCTCATTGTTGATTTCATCCGATTTGAAATGATAAATGATAATTTTTATACGTATTATATTTTATTTATGTATATATAATATAATATCTAATATGTACGATTGTATAAATGGCATATATTATTTGATATTGTATGCATATACAATGTATATAGTGCATACATTTATAAATGTTGTATCAAATTATAAAATTTTATGTATATCAAGAAAACAATTCTTTATACTGTACAATCTCGGTAATTGCACATTTCAGTAATTGCAAATTTCGATGATTGTACTATCGATGATTTGTATATTATATAAACGCAGTAATTGAATAAAACGGTTTAACGCTAAAACGCGAAAAATTGGAGTTATAATGGCGAAAAATTGTTGGAACACATTTTTTCCTGAGGAGATTTTCAAATCAATTTAAAGCAATTTCATTATAATGTATGATGGTTCAAAAAGTCATATATATTTAACATATTTTATAAATTACTATAATAAAGATTTACTAAAAAATATGTTTAATTAATCGTATTTAATAAATTATTCAATACTTGTATATATGAACATATAATATATAATGTGAAATAATATATATGCATATTCATGGCAAAATGTAATATGAAACACGCGTATAAACTTTAAAAATAAATGTATAGATACGCATATAGCATACAATTATTATATTTATTAATAATGTTAATAATAATAATAATAATCATAATAATAATAATAAAAAAAATGTTTTTATATATTATTGTTATATACTTTTCTTCAACTATATATATATATATATGTATTTATAATAAATGTACATAATCTAATATATCATTGCGTAAGATATTGTACCTGTGGTATACTTTATGTTTAACTATATATGTAAAGTATTTTATGTAAACATTTTAATATATGGTATATATATATGCATTCGTATACTCATCACCTTAAACATATATATCCTTAATAAGAATTTATGACGTAATAAATTTATTTAATCATATATATGCCTAATTATCACGCATCCCCTCTGACATGTACTTTCATTATTACATCAAAATATTATAATCTACCCATTGTCTCACATATATTCTCATCTTACGAATTGGAATATATAGATACTTATATCACACATATAGAATATATATATATATATATAGATATATGATACTCATTCCATACATGAAATATACATAATATTTCAATGTTCAATGATATTATATATTATATATACGGTAACCTATACATATTTACCAACAACATCTGAGCAAACAAATATAGATTTAGTAACACCTATACGAAATAAATATATGCATATATACGATTAATGTACCCTCAACCCCTGTATATATATATATATATATATATATATATATATATATATATATCTAAATACATATCTCAATTCTTTACGATCATATGATTTCGTGTATACATATAGCTATTTATATTTGTTTATATTTTTGAAAAATTTAAATATTATTTGAAATATTATTATATTTATGGTAAAAGGTATATGTATATATAAAGTTACGATTCCTATATATCCAATATAATAAAATGTATAAAATTCAAGAAATGATAAAACATCATACATGTAAAATTAAAAAATGACGGTATTTTATATATATTGTATATATACTTATGACTTATATATAATGTATATAACAGGTTATTATTAATATAATTAAATAAAACAACCCTCAAACCGTATATGAGCTTTTGCTCATCTACATCTACACACACATTATATTTATAAGTTATAGAAGTTTGTTTACGCGAAATGTAAATGTATTTCATTCGCTAAGATATACAGTCAATCGGTCTAATAAGTTGACAAACTAGGCAACAAATTAGGCAATTGGTCAAGTTATATAGAGAGATGTTAGTTAAAAAAAAGGCTTTTTTGTGCAAAAATGGAAATTCCATTTATTTCTTTAAATTCGTTTAAATGTTGCTTTCTAAGAATCAAGTTTTTTTTAAAATCATCTTATATTTCGACCCCGATCCACGGAGCATTTTATCTTTACTCTTAATTTTGAAAGGTGGTCAACATATAAAGTTAAAGTTCCATCTCCAGGGTAAAGAGGGTAAAGTTCCATCGAATCATTATACACCTTGTGGTCATATGATCAAGTTAAGCAGATGGTCAACATACAGAGAACTTTTTTAACTATCTATTGGGACAATTCAAAATCGGTCAACGTAAGCAGGTTGGACTGTAGTATTAATATTAAAGAAGTTACCAAAAAAATATAACACACGTTCATTCACGTTCGCTGTAGAATAATAAATATATATAGCGAGTTATTTATACAATAAAAATGAATCATATAGAAAAGGATATGTATATGCGGGAATATGATAATGTAAATATATATTTTACTTTAAGTAGAGATATAAAGGTATAATAAAAGTAAACTAAAAAATGTGTCAAGATGCATACCATGGGAGTGATTTTGAAAAACGCATGGGACACTATTTAACCTTTTGATAATAATAATAATTATTATTATTATTATTATTATTAATTATCCTCCCAGCGCTGAGCACCATAAGGAGTGTGTGAAGTTGTTTTTTATATTTTGATGTTGATTTCCTTGAGGAAGTTGATGATTTCGTGGTATGTTGCCGGTTGGTTGTGGGTGAGTAGAGTTTTAAGGTCATGTGATTGGTTGATGTGTTGGTATTTGGAGCGTATTGTATGATATTTGTTGCATTTGGTGATTATGTGTTCGGCGTTGTCCTCGGTTTTGCATAATTCACAGGTAATGTTATTTTCTTTTTTGGTTATTTTGTTGTATTTTCGGTCGTATGTGTGTCCCGTGCGGATTCGGTTGATCAATTTGGTGTCTGCGGAGTTTAATGAGATATTTTGGTACCATGGTGTTCTTCTTGGTATGTCTTGGTTTATTGTCCGTGTCCATTTTCCGGTTATTTCTGTTTCTCTTCGGTATTCTCTTTGCCATTCCATTTCCATCTGTTTTTTTATTTCCAGGAGTATTTCTTCCGGTGGTATTTCCGTGTTTTGGCTCTGCCCGTCATAGTTTGTATTTGTTGCTTCCTTTGCCAGTTGGTCCGCCCTTTCATTTCCCTCTATGTTGACGTGTCCTGGGATCCATTGTATGTATATTGTTGCTTTCTGGTTGTTGTTTGCTGTGTTCAGTATTTTGTTTTCATAGTATTTGTCCTTGTTGTTTAGTTTCGTGTGTTCTATGGATTCGCATGCACTTTTGGAGTCCGTCAGTATCACTATGTTATCCCGGCCTTCTTTTATTGCGTGTTCTATTGCCTCAAAAATTGCGATCGTTTCGGCTGTTTTTATTGTATGTTGTGGGTTGATCCGTTTTCTTATGGAGGTGTTGTGGGATCCTGTGTATATTCCTATGGCTGTGGTGTCTGTTGTTTTCGATGCGTCGGTATAGATATGATGGCTGTTTTTGTAGTTTTGCTTTAGGTGTTTTAGTGTTTGTTCTTTTAGGAATGTTGGGTTATTGAGGGTTTTTTGCAGCGTGCCTTGGTTGGTTGAAATTTCTTTTCGGATGATGAGGTTTTTTGGGGTTATATATGTGGCGGGATTTGCGGGTATTTTGTTAAATATTTGGTACTTGCGATATATTGTTCCCAGGTGTGATGTGTCGTTTTCGGTGATGATTTGGCGTGCGATATTTGTATTGTTGTAGATCTGCTTTATCATGTATTTGCATTCTGTGGTAGTTTTTTGCGTCTTAAATGGTTTGCTGCCCGTTTCGCTGAGAATTGATGTTATTGGCGTTGTTCTGGTGTATCCCATGCAGGTTCTTAGGTGTTGGTTCTGTATTTTTTGTATTGTTTTGATGTGCTGTTCTTTTAGGTTGATGTTGGTTGTGAAATATTGAATTCTGCTGTTTGTTAGTGCGTTGTAGGCCATGATTGCGCTTTTGGGATGGGCCCCGTGGTTTGCCTTGGAAATAATCTTTAGGATATTGTGTGACTTTTTACATTTTATGGAGAGCTCATTAATGTGTGCGTTGAAATTTAACTTTTTGTCAAGTGTGAAACCCAGGTATTTTACGGTGTTGGTTTCGGTGATTTGTGTGTTGTTGATGGTTAGCGTGTTACGTATATTTCTGGTTCCGTCGAATATTATGTATTTGGTTTTTTCTAGCTCTATCGTTAGTTCCAGTGTTGTTAGTGTCTCTATTAGTTCAGTCATAGCCTCCTCTGCCTTGGTGTTGAGTTGAGAGGTATTCGCCGCCCCGACTATGATTGCGATATCGTCAGCATATTGGAATATTGAGGTGTTGTTATTTTGTGTTTGTGTTATCCTGGTGGTATACAGATTGAATAGCATGGGGCTTAAAGTGCTGCCCTGTGGTAGTCCATGGCTTGTGTGTATTACTTCCGTGTTGTTGTTTTCTGTTATGCTGTATCTTCTATTTGTTAGAGTTTTTTTTATCCAGTATACTAATTCTTCGTTAATGTTCATGTGTTCTAGGATGTTTATAAGCTTGTTGGTGTTTGTGTTGTCGAATGCGCCCTTGATATCGGTTAATATCATTGCTGATTTTAGTCCGATGTTATTGTTTTTTGCTATTGATTGGAAGATGCAGGAGATGCCGTCTCTGGTGCTATAGTTTTTCCTAAAGCCGAGAGAGTTCTCCGGGATGAGGTGTTTTGTGTCTATTTCTCTTTCCAGGTTGTCTTTCAATAATCTGGTGAAAAGTTTGCACATGACTGGAAGGAGAGCTATTGGCCTATAGTTGGTGATGATGGTTGGATCTTTGTTTTTTTTTGCTATTGCCTTTAGTTTTATGTGATTCCACTCTGTTGGGTATTCTCCTGTGGTGATTATGTTTTGAAGGTGTTCTTTTAGTTTCGTGATGTGTGTTTGTGGGATTAATTTTAGTATTTTATTCGAAATGTTGTCTGTTCCGGGTGCTGTATTTTTGTTGTTGTTGATAATATTTTGTATCGCTTGTGTTTCTATGGTGATTCTCGATGGGTTAGAAGGTTTGTCTGTTTTGGGTTCTGTAGTGTGCGGCCCGCTATCTTCCCTGAAGTATGTTCGCAGGAACTTTTTCATATTTTCTGTGTTGTTTATTATAGTTTCATGATTCTTACGTTTGGTGTTGTTGAATGTGTTAATGCTGTTCCATATGTCCCTGGGGTGTGTGTTTGGTGTTATACTGTTGATTAAATCTGAGAATTTTTCTTGTTTTGATTTTCTAATGCTGCGCTTCAGTTTAGCGGCTGATTTTTTGAATTCGAGCATGGTATATTGGGTTTGGTGTTTGTGGAAGATTTTAAGCTTTGCTTGTTTGATTTTCCATTGTTTGCCAATTTCTTCGTTCCACCAGTATTTTTTGTTTTTTGGTGCTGTGTACGTTGTTGAGTTGTTTGCTATGTGTTGTTTTAGTATGTTTTCGAATTCTGTTAAGTTGGTAGTATTGCCTAGTTCTGCGTTGTTGATGTTCTCCTTTAATCTTTCGTAGTTGATTTTTGTTAGTATTTTAGGTTGCCGGCTTATTTGTGGATTTATATCTATGATAGTAGGAAAATGGTCTGAGCCAATATCCGTGTAGTCGATGTGCCAGTGGATGTGTTGTGCTATTTCGGTGTGTGTTAGGACTAGATCGATAGCGGCATGATAGCGCCTGGTGGGGATATGGAATGTGTGCTGCCCATCGTTGTGTAGGAAAAGTGTCGAGTTTTCTATCGTTTCAGCGATTTTGTTACCTCTGTTATTAGTGTGATTTTCTTTATCCCACAATTTGCTATGTGCGTTCATGTCCCCAGCTATTATCAGGTTCTGTGTGTGTTGAAAGTCTGTCATTATTTTGTTGAATCGGTTTATTGTAGTTTTGGTATCTATGTTGGGTGGTATGTAAATGCTTATGAGTGTATATTTAGCGCTATTGATTGTTTGGGTTTCCATTACTTCCAGTGGTTTGTACTTTGGGTGTTTGGTCTCTCGCGTGCTCATTGTGTTTTTTATGAGGAAGCCTACTCCCCCATAGCCATCTTGTCTGCTGTATGGTTTTAACTTGTATCCGTTGATGTTTATGTGTTCGCCGGGTAGGAGCCATGTCTCGTTGAGCATGACGATGTCTATGTCTTTTTCTTTAATATAGTGTTCTAATGTGTCTTTGTTGTTTTTTAGGCTCTTAATGTTTATATGACATATTTTTAATCTTTCTTTTTTGTTCATTTTGTTGTTATTTATTTTATTTATTTATTTTTTTTTTTTTTTTTTTTTTGTATTTTGTTTGGGTTTTGTGGTGTCTTAGATGCGGTCTGAAGAAAATTCGCCGTCGGTGTCCGATGTTGAGGGTTCGGATTGCGTCTCCATGTCTTGGTCTTCCCTTTTCGATCTTAACTCGCGTGTTATTTGTTTCAGTTTTTTTGTGATTTGTGTTTTTACCAGTCGATCCTTGAGTTCGTAGTGTATTTCGCTGACCATATTGATTATGGCGTTTGTGTCCTGTCCAAATTTTCTTGTGAGTTTTAGCGGTTCTTTGGTTGTTATGAGTTGTGATATGTATTCTTGAAACCTTGGGTAGCTCAATGGAGGGTTTTCTATTTTGTTTATTGTGGCGCGAATCGATTCTAGTTCGGTCTTGATGTTGAGCCGTGTTTCTTTGTTCGCTGTCTTGGCCTTTTTGGTTTTGGTTGTTTGTCTGTTGGTTTTTACCTTTTCCTCCGCGGTTCTCTCGCCAGAGTTTGGCGTTGTTGTGTCGGTGTATGCTTTTGGTCGTTTAATTGCCGAGTTTGTCGTTTCTTTGCACTGTGTCGTCCGGGTTTCGGTTTCCATTTGTTCTGGTTGGGTGATGGTGTTGCTTGCCGTGTTGGCCGTTGAAGTTGATGGTTCGCTTGTGATTGTCATGTGGCTGATTGGTGTGTGCGGTTCGTGTATGTTTCCCATTATCGATGTGGTGTTGGTGTCTGGGATTGTTTTTCGGTTGTGTGTGGATTCGTGTGTGGCGCTGAGGGTTGGCTTTTGGCAGTTTGTTGTGTAGTGCCCTTCGCCGTGGCAAGTGGGGCACCTCGTGTTTTCGAGATTCATATAAATTTTGTATCTGCTACCATCGTGCTCCACCATCATGGTGTCAGGCACTTCTTTGTTTTCCTCAATTGTCAGATATATCTGTCTGCGGAAACTGCAGATGTGTTTGAATGCTTCTTCGGTGGTGTTAATGTGCAGGTGTGTTATTGATGATGCGGTTTGTAACCCCATACCTTTCAATTCGTTTACGATGGTTTCATGTGGTATTATTGGGCTGACACCAGATAGTGTCATCTTTTTTGCTGGTGATTTTAATCTTCTTCCGCGGATGGTTTTGTTATTGATGGTTATTTCGGAGCCGTTTTGTAGTATTTCGTCAGTGTGTTTTTGGGTTTTCAAGAATATACCTATTCGCGCGCCGGACATTTTGCTTACGAAAGTGATGTTTTCTGGTCCCACAAATTTGGCGATTTCACGAGCATACATTATATCTGTCGCCCCTTCGACGGCCTCATATATGAGTCCTTGTTCCCATCCTGGTGATGTTGGTTGGTGGTTTCTTCGTTTGTTTTGGAGGACGTTGGCAAAGGTAGGTGGATTTTCGTCGGTGTTGTCGGCAATAGGTTGCATTGTTTTGTCAATTTGGTTCGGGTTTATTGTGGTATTTCGTTCATTTGTGTTCGAGTTTGGTTTGATGAGGTGATTGACTATTTTACCTGTGTTGGTGAACGTGTTTAGCGTTGGGAAGTTGTTGTCCATCTCTTTCGATGGGGATTATTGCTGGTGGTTGGGTTTCGTATTTCGGAACAATACTTTTTACCTATACTGTGTAGTGCATCCACTGTACGTTATGTGTATTCATATATTGTATAATAGAAAAATTTATTATATTTCAGAGACAATATAATCGTTGGTATATATATATGATGTTATTTGAATTTTATTATTTGTCGTTTGTTTATATATCAGGTTTTGTTATGGGTTCATTGAACCATTGGTGTTATTATTAATTTGATTGTCACTTATGTAATTGAAATTTACTGATTGCTATAGATACGTCTGTATACTTTCGCGAACAAAATTAGACTGAATAATAATAATAATAATCATAATAATAATAATAATATTGCAGGCATTTTTCTAATGTTCATCTTTAAATTTTCCACATTTAACTATGTATAGTTGTTGGTTTACCCTAAAATTCCGTTTTATTTACATCTGTATAGATCTTAAATGAAATAAATATGTATTGCTTTTATTTCCCGATCATAAAGGATTAATTGAAAAGTTACATCCGTCAATTTTGTCAAATATAGATAAATATACATTTTACGATAATAATACCAATTTTTATTAAAGGCATACCGGAATATTAATTTTGTGGATTTAATTAAAAATATAAAATTAAAAATTAAAAATACTTTTAATTTACCCCCCTATTCAATTGCATTATATTATTATTTTTATTATTATCAAAATTTATACAGATTTTCTTATGAAAATTATTGCAAAAAAAAAACAAATAAAAAATGAACAATTGAACAAAATAAAAAAGTAAGATTTTTCCTATTTCTATATAATACATTAAGAGATGTGATGTCATGAAAAAACAAAAAAAAAACATAAAAATCACAAATTATTAAATTTATACCCTCTCCTATGGGCAAAACAAAAATAAAATCTATTCCACATTTATTTTCTTATATCAACTTTATTTTATTTTTTTCATAGTATGTTTTCTTCATTTTTCCGTTTATCGCGAACGAATAAAAACTCTTCAATAAAATAATAATAATAATATTTTTTAATTTGTTTTAAAAGAAAAATAAAATGTTTTTTATTCCGTAAAAATAATCGTATACGCAATTTTATTTTTTATTTTTTTTTTTTGAAGATATTTATTTCAGGATTTGATCCAAAACATGTGTATGGTATATATTTTCATAAAAACGCAGTACCGCATTGAAATCGATAAAAACTTTGAAATTGTGCTATTGGGAAACATTCTCTTATTTTTGTTTCATATATATACATATATTTATTCATTATAAGGATATATACGAATTTTCTGATAAAATTGAGTTGGATGGTGTATATAAATCTTGCCAATATAGAATATTAAATGGAAAGTTTGATAAATTTTTTAAAAAGTTGTTTAAAGGCTTTTCTGAATTTCCAAATATATATATTTTTAATATTATATTAATTAAATATAAATGTTTAATAGTTTTTTTCATCATTCACTTAAATAGATTCGATTTTCAAATATCATCAATTATAAAAAAGTAAAGATAATATAGTATTTGACTATTATTCTTTAACGTTTGAAACTTGTGTTACTCATATATTAAGAATTGCGATACATATTAGATTTAGATAACCGCATTGATAACAACGTAAAATGCCTTAAATAGAAACGAATAAATGAATGATGGATATACATTATATTGTATATAAAACCATGTTGATCATGTTGGTTTCTCCATAATTGTATATATACATAATAATAATTATTTATCACACAAAACATAATGCTAATAATCTATTATCCTGAATATCTGTTGTTGTTGTTACATGTATTAGATTTAGACGTTATATGTATATATATTTATTGTGTACGTCGCACTTGAACATTTTGTGTATCAACAAAACAATGATACATATATATAAACTTTTGCTTGTTGAATAAAATTCAAACTATTAGAGACTGTATCTCATTCATATATATATATATATATATATAGATTCTAACAATATCATATATAGTTTGCATACGATATCACAACATATATATGTAATATAAAGTATAATACAATAAAATTCTATTTTCATTTACAGGGTGAAGGTAGAAGCCGCATATACTCATATTTGTATTAGTTTAATTCTACTTCGAAATTATTCTATAAAGTGTGGATACATTTTGTACGTATAAGTATAAATTATAAAGATAAGGCTTTGTTAATATTTTATTTATAATATTCGATTGTTTCTGATTCACAAAAAACAAAAATATAAACATTTTTATTTATTATTATCAATAAGAAATTTTATAATTTTATCCTCAACAAAAGCAATTTTCTGAATGTGCATTAATTTTGCTTTTAAAAATAGTTTAATTTTGCATCAGCATCAGATTTTGGAATAAAAAAATTTTTCATAAATTAATGGAAACAATGTGATAAAATTATCAACGGTTCTATGTGGCTGCGGTACCTATTAGAGCGCCCTGTATAAAGTTGATGGTTATAACATATATTTATATACGCAAATATTGTATAAATTGAGATAATACAACCCAAAACTATAAACTACATATAAAGCTGGAAATATGAATCGGTACAGGTATACATATTTATATGTTAGATATTTATATACATATTACAATAGTCATATATAAATATATATATAAAATTTTGAGATGAGACGGATATCGTTTATATGTAAATTTTCGCATATATTATACATATTTTATTAATTATTTTATTGTTACACATGTATAATAATTTATACAGGATACGCGTACAATAAAATAATATTGATAAGAGCACGGTTCATTCAAAATCCCAATTACTTATTTCGTGAAATCAAATTATTATTATATATAAACGCATAATTTCGATTAAATATGTTTAAAATCGGAATACTCAAAATTACCTTTATAATAGTGGATCCTTTTTTATAATGAACCTAACATATACGTCGATTTTGATTGTTTTTAACTTGAAATATATTTTTTTGTTATACTCTTAATTATTTTAAATATATCCGATTCATTATTACGTTTATGGTGAACGATATTTTTATGATAATTTATATATCTTCTGAAGTTAAAGAAATAAAAAGAGTTGTATACTAGTAAAACGCTTAGAGATACATTCTGTAATAAATATATTATACCGACCGATAATACCGAATCGTATAATTCATATTGGATGGATATAAATTTTTTTTTTAAATGTCATTTAGAAGTAAATAGTTTAGTAGCCTATGTATATTATATAGATATATACTATATATAGAAGTCCAAACAACATTTAACATTTTGAAATATTGTTTATGAAATTTTAGACATATTTCTATACAGGTAAATTAAAAGGATAAAAATGATATAAAGCACGTTTGCTTATATACCATCTATTCATATGTTCATACATTTATATATAGATTTCATCTACTTTTTTGGAGATATATATATAAAATATTCATGTTATATAATATTAATATGTATAACGTTTACTATCGTTTATATTCACATTTCGGTTTTGAATACATACATACTTATTTGAATTAATCAAATACATTTAAATTTAATTTAGGAAACTATATATTTTTTAAAAATAATAATTTTTAAACGTAATAATTCTAAACCATATAAAATTAAATTAAAAAAATTATCTAATTATATAAAAAAAAATCTATAAATATTATGTCTTTTCCAATTGATCTTGTCATTTTAAAATTTAATGATGAAGTATAACGTAAAAACCTTTATTTCATAAGCATATAACATAAATATAACAAAATTGATACGTATTTAAAATTACAATATTATGCATAATACATATTTCCATTGAAATAAAATATAAAAGCGAAATAAAAAAACAATAATAACAATCAGGACGACAATCAATGTATGGAAGGCTGCTAACCGCAAAAGAAAATTTACTCAAAACATATATAATATATAAACAAAATATCACAATCTATACATTCAAAAAAGGATATATGTATATTTATATATTGTATATATAATAGCAGAAAAGCATCAACCAAATATATTAGAGTAAAAATATTTACAAAAAATAAAAAAACACTTTCCAAATAAAGCTATTCATTTTTTATTTTATTTTGAAAATATGCTATTACTTCCGATAATATTCGGATCGTTTGCCATTTGACAAATGTCTTTTCGAGTATACAATACCCAAAAATAAGAAAAAAAAAAATAACAAATACATAAAATTTGAAGATATGATGTGTATCTCTTATAAAAAAAAACAACTATATAATAATAGTATAACGTTGTTGATCAAAAACAAGAAAAGAAAAATTTATCTATTGAATTCTAAAGTGGAAGTGAAATAATATAAGGGGGTAAACAATATATTCAAAATAAAAAAAAATACCGCGAAATATACATATAGTATCATAGATATATTTTGATATTTTTATTTCGTAATATATATGTATATTATAGGAAAATGTAAAGAATTTTTTGACATATACAATAAATATATAAAATATTAAACATGTTGTATAAATAAAAAATATAATATACAAAATACAAAATATGTCGATGTCATTATTATATATATCAGCCTCTTGGATGCGAAGAATTCATATAAGTGCACCCATTTAACATTACAATATATTGATACCAAAAATAAAAAAAAGAACGCATACAACCAGTATACATAAGGAAATATAACCTTTTCCTTATACTTGAATATATTCGTTACAAAAAGTACTATACTTTACGAAAAGGAAAAACATTTTGTATACATATATGAGATTTTTAAATCTTCAACAAATATCACGAAATGTAAATCACTCATTCCTTTTTGTGTTGGGAGTACGGGCGAAAAAAATCATTACTCTAAAAATCATGTAATATACATTCTATTCTATTTATTCTATTTATTTGCATATACAAAACATGAACGTATATAACAGAAAAGCTATTCACTTCAAGGTGACTTCCGACCGAGAGCTTTTTGGGGATGCTTCAGTTTTAATTCTGTTGGCTTATTTTGCGCATCGAATGTTTATTATTTTGTGTTTTTGTTTTGATTTTGTATATTTATATTGTATAGTGTAATCATAAAAATTATATACAATGAAACCTATCTTATTTTATCACTTGTAGGACCGGCCATAACTAGTTTAAAAGCTATTAATATTTTTCAGACCATATTCGATTTGAATTCGTTAAATTTATATTATATATAGACTTATATATTGTTCTACAAATTCACAACAGGATATTTTATCATCTAACATAAATGAATATATATATATATATATATATATATATATAAATAGCAAACAACGAACAACACAGTCACAGATTATAATAATCAACAAAGCTATATATATATATATTGAAATTGATATATATATATAAATAACTGTATTATCTATTGTAAAACACTATAAACAATAATAGAATTGATGTTCAAATTTATAGATTTGTATATCTATCCTCATAATTTGAATTAAACGAAATATCTCAAAATATATATGTATGGAATGACAAAATTGTATAGCTTTCCCTATACTAATATATATAGTATCATATATACCTGCCTAAATCAACATATATATATTCAAAATAACTTATAATACGATATATTTACGTATATATATGAAATGTAAACCATAGATGAATAAATATATATGACATTTTGAAATGAATTAATCCAGTTTACATATACTATAATTCAGTGTTAAAGGCATGTGTTACAAAATGTGTATTGGACAAAATTAAATCATTAATTGCATTGATTGATTTGATTTATAAACCTAAAACATTTGTCGAATTTTGTACACGTTTGAGTGCATTCAAATACATACATGAGGTTCTAAATATATACAATAAGTGAATCCGAAAAGTATAAACGAATTTAAGATAAAAAATATTTTTATATGATTATTACACATTTGTAATTTGTATACTATATATTTTTAGAACAGGACATGCAATATCATTTCTAAAAGAATTTTAATTCGGTTCAAAATTGAACATTCATCGGAGTGCTCACAAGATTAAATTAAAATTGATCCATTAATAAAACATACGTCTTAAAAACACACTTTTGCTATTATATACACTATTATATATCACCTTACCATTCTATATCTATATTACAAATTTTAGTAAAATTTCAATCACAAGAGTTTTATTAATTCATAAGTTTATTAAATTCGTATCGATATAGTTTTGTTTTTTTTTTAAATTGTATAAACTAAACTATAAATATACTCACAGATAGAGAATATATTTATATACAAACAAAATCATCCAAAACTTATTGTATCCTATATAAATCAAAATATTTATATATGCATATACATATGGCATACAACAAATCTATATACATACATTTCAAAATTGGAATGAATTTATAGTATTTTGAATGTTTATATATACAATACAATTAAATATAAATTTTGGTTATATAAATTATATTCGGATACTAAATATCTTCAAATACAATTCATATATATATAGTATAATGTACCTTATATATATATAGTATAATGTGTTCTAATATTGTGATTCTGTATATTGTACCTATGATAAATATATATAATATACATTATTTATATATACTTATAAACGTTGTATGGTTGTATGTTGTCTATATATATATATATATGCATATTTATATAAATTGAAATTGTATTCTCAACCAGCATATATATATAGATGAATGAATTATACATATGCATAAATACAAATGTTAATGTACATACTTTAAGAAGAGAAAATCTATAGATATTAATTTTATCAATTGTAATTATTGTTTTGATATCTTTATGAGATGAATTGAAATTTTGCATATATATTGTCAAATATATTATACTTACATATACATACACTTAAATTGTAACCTGCATAACAAAATATTTACATATATTCTATAAGAAATATTATAACATACATCATATATTATGTATATAATAATATATATAATCATAAATTGAGGTTACACCGAACATGTTTATAATATATATATATCTATATATAGGAATGTATATTGTATGTATAATTTCACAATACGTTAAATAATAATTCATTGAATATCTATAATATTTTATATTAAAATTTATGTGTCTCTTAATTCATACATATCAATATTACTATAAGTTCGGATATATATATTCTATTTCACATATCTACATGTATGTTCTATATTATACAAGCAGTGATATATATATATATCAATAGATATATAATTTATTTGTTGTATTATTGATAATAGATTGAATGTATCATAGATAGAAACATTTATATAATAAATATATACGTATATGCTATACGCATATCAGCAGGTATATATACATATATATATTTATATTTACATCATTGATATACAAAATAGAAATCGAACAGCTGACGTTTGATAAAATGATAATATTTGATATATGAAATATATTCAACCATCCAAATAACCCATTCATTCATCTAATGTAATGTAAAATGATGCATTATATCATTATATATATACATACATGAATGTTATATTGACAATCTACAACTCGTATATTAGGTAATATTTGGTTTTATATACATGTTACATGCAGCAACGTTCGTTATATACGTAATATAACAAGAGTAACAGCAGTTATATCCATATTTTCGATTATCTAAATTTATTTATAGAGAATATATATATTGTTTAGTTTCAATACATCTATCCGCATGTATACGTATAACTAACATATAAGGATATTGAAAATTGAAATGATCATATATCATATTTTATTATTGATGCATGATATATAGAACATCATATTATAAGGATGCTATATATATATAATTTTGGTGTCTATATGCTCATACAATACATATAGAAAACGATTGAATATATATATGTTATATACCATATATTCGGTATATAATAATCTACCAAAATTATCTATATATGTATATATGATAAATATAATAAATATTGAATAGATTTTAATATAAATGTTCACTTGAACGATGGTTATCTACAGGGGGTTTTAAATTAAACGGGGAAAAATTATATCAAAAAAGAACAATCGATTAAAAAAATCTTTAATACAATATACTATTCAAAAATCCTTTTCCTAATTTCTATATAGCCGAAATGTGTAAATCAAATATGTATATTTGATAATCATTCGTTTAACTTTTCGATATCGCATAAGGAAGTTGTGAAATACCGTTCAACAGAGCAATGGCTTTTAAAATGTTAGTCCACCACATCAATCAACAGCAACTATTATATAGGGTTTAAAAAGCATTTGAAAGCCGAAATCATCTAAACCATGACAAAAAACCAACGAATTGGATTTTAATGAACCTCACCTCAGACGACGAATCTTTTACCGAACCCTTAACTAGTAAAAGAAGGGCAAAATAAATCATTCTACAGGGCGGCACACATACGCTAGACATGTCAGAGACGTGTGTGTATTGTAAGCAAAGGAGATCACATTGGTGAATAAAGAAAAAACATCAACCGGGACTGTTTGACTCAAGCGTCAGTTGGTAAATCAAAGATGTAATGTCTTTTATAACATGAAACATTCTGTATGAAATTAAATATTGTATATATAGATATTGATATTAAATCATTTAAAATTTATTGCAATTTTGATATTTGTATATATACACATTCATACTTATTTGATATATAATATTAATTTTGTAACAGATGCACAATGATTTTATAATATATTGTTTATTTTAATATACAGATTGATAATAATGCAAAATATATTATAAAATATTGCAAAACAACAAATGATAGATTCATTATAGGTATATGTGCAAAAATGTATAACACTTCTTTGAATCGGTAAATTAAATTAAATATTTTATTTCAGAGGATAAATTGTTTTTCGATTATATTGGAATTAGGTATATATGTATATATATATATATATTATAATATTTTTGTGTGATTACTCTAAAACATATATGTTTTGGTTTTTAATTTATATTTATTGTTTCTATGTTTTTTCTATATATTAAAATATTTATTATGGACGATTATAACAATTTTATTGATTGCATTTACAAGGATATCTATGCGACTAAGGATTACCATTCATGAATCTATAAAAATTAAATGATTGAATTTTAATATTAAAAACATATTTAAAAAAAAGTGTATACATTCTCTTAAGATCAATCTACCGTATATATTTTAGCGCCATATATTATACAACTTTATATAAATGATGCGGATGCTGCTAAATACAGAGATCTAATATTATATATATATACCTTATTTCATTTTGAAAAAATAAAATAATTTGATTATAAGATCTTGATATATTAAATATAAATATACATTGTTTTGAGAATTATGATGGTCGCATAGATATTATACCCTAATTCAATGAATCTTATGCCAAAAATCTTTCAAGTATTTTTTAAACATTATAAAAATAAATTTTCTTTATATTAAATTTTCCCTATAATAACGAAATTATTTTAGGATTTTACATCATTTCATATCCTATATATGTCTGTCGTTTCATGCATATCTTCCCACAAAAACACACACAAACTAAATATAAGTAATTTTATGACCATGTATTATTACCTATTTAGAATCCTATAAAATACCCAATTTATTCAATCTAAATATTTTTTCATATACATGTATATACAATATAGATGACAACCAATATATTTATCCATTTTTATGTTAGTTGTTTACGTGATTCGCAGTGTGCGGTATCAACTTTTATAAAATTATACACATCCCATATGGACATAGTCAAAAAAAAACACGTAAATTTGCAATGGATATATTTATGTAGAAATATATTGATAAATTTATATAAAAACCTTCAATGAAATAATAATATTCTTCTTTATTTATATTATGTAATATGTATATCCTATATTTATACAGTTATCTGGGTTGTATAACTTTATATATATACATTTATGAATGGTATTTTATTACACACAAAATTCAGTTATTAGTGTATCTGTCCTTGCCATAAATATTTAGGTATACCATATATATTATTAAATGTCAATATCTATATATATATAAATATTTGGTGCAAATAAGAGAAACAAGTCACTGTCTTTCTATTTAATCTATATATATGTTTATATGTACGCATGCATATAGGAATATATTATAACAGCAATTGAACACATATGACATACAATCATCCCTTTATTTATATATATATATACAATTTGCAATATATTGAACTATATATAAAATACGTATAATGGTATAATTCACAACTATTAATATGTATTAAATGTTGTATTTTATATATGGCCAATAGAATATAATTTTGATACAGGTTGTTATAACGGTTAACGTGGTCTGTATGAAAAACAAATCACTTCATGATCACAAATAATGACCAAACAGTTTATACATTGATAATTTGATATAAATACAACATCATTTAGCAATAAATATATAGGTTCTCAAAAAAATATTATAAAAATAAACAAAACAAAAATTTGGCCAATATCACGTCTTGCGTCATATCGTATAACGATAATATGTATTTTCAGTGAAGAAAATATGTGAATATATTTTATGACATCTTATAAGATTTCTGAATCCAAGTAATTTATCTTATACGGATATTGTAAGTTTTTTTGTTAGGTTATTTTTTATAGATAATTATAAACGAACGGATATAAATTATAGGTGTTTTGTATGTGTCAATATTATGTATATGAAAACCTCTCAATTGATAAATTTGAATAAGAAATATTGCTTCTTATATTTTAACCCTTTTCATTTAAATATTAAAGCATATACACACCTCAAAAAGGATATTTGTCCTTCGATACTTAACAATTAAATTTGAAATAAATGTATTATATTAAAATAAAACTTACAATCAATTACACATATTAATTTGTAATAAATGAATGAATCCTTATATGTATTAAATAATATGTGTACTAACCTGTGAATAAAGAGAAAGAAAACTGTTATTAAAAATGTGATTTAATATTGTAATTATATAATCTTATAAAATATGTTATTGAAAATATAAAAATCTATTATATACAGATGTATGATATAAGAACGGCAGTGCATTGTATACCTGCGTAAAATATTTAAATGTTAAATCATGAAACACGAAACTGTTAGCTATAAAATCAATTTCTTTTATAAGGAAAATAAAAGTAAATATAAAAACGCATAAATAAATGAATATCGAAAGTATTAGAAATTTTTTTTATAGTAAAGCCTTCGTGTAAGCTTTCTCTTCTTGTCTTGAGCCATTGAGATAATTCTTTTTTCTAACAATGTGTTTGCGATCTCCGCATATTTTCAATTTAACCTTATATACAGGCGACAATCAAATTGTCAACCATACTGCGGATAAATATTGATGAGCTGATCTACTAAAAACTGTAAATATATACTCATTTGCCCCAAAACCGATTGCGAAATTCCTGAAGATATATACTTATAAAACTTCCAGGATAATTAACTATTTATACCAATAATTTTTATATAACATAAATTATAATCAAATGTATGGGTAATAGATATTTTTTTTTATATATACTTATAAAACTAAATAGTCATTTTCTGTTTTACTAACCAAATAAATTAAAATATATTATCCGTTAAGTGTATGTTGATAAAAATTGTGGGTTTTTTGAAAAGCAGAACATTTTTTTATATATACATATATAGATATTAGAGATATATGAATAAAATGAAGATTTATGATAATTAAATTATGATACAGTAACAGAAAAAAAAGAGTTAATCTTTTTCATTTTTTATATACTATTTATACTATATTAATATAACTGCATATATATACAATAATATTATATATGGGGTATTAATTGCAAAAGGAAGTGGAAATTTGTGGTAATGATAAAGAGTAACATAGAAAAAAAAATGTTCTTAAATTAAGGAATCACAATTTTTTTTTATTATTTTATCATTTACTATATATAAATCGTGCATACATTAAATATAAAAAAATACATATCTATATATATGAATTATATACACTCACATATAGTAATGTGTATGAATTAAAATAAAACAAAAAAACTTCTAAAAGTCAAATAAATTTCTATTTGAAAGAATTAACTTATACATTTTTTAATATTTAACCGCATCGTTTATATATATGGATATGTTGTATGGGAGAACAGTGCATTAAATCTTAGTTTTAACATTTTTTTTTCTTTTTTGATTTACATTGTGGTTTTTTTTATAATTTAAGATATATTTTCATATGTATATTCATATATATATTCAAAATTATCACTTTTTATATTATTGTTTGTAATTTATAAATTTTTTTCGTTATTAAAACATTGCCATTAGGATTACTATAACAAATAAAATACCAAAACCCTATTCAAATATTATTCTATATGTAAATAAATTAATGGAGTTATATAAGGACAAAATATTAAATAATTTCTATATAAATATGATAAAATACACCATAAAATATAATGTATTTTATATTCAAGTATTCGCAGTGAGTAAAATCATAAAAGTAACTATAAATATAATAAAAAATATTAATATACCATCAGCTCTTTATTAACTTATGTTTTTAATTATATATAAATTTATTAAAATATATATGATATAAAAATTAAATGCACAAATGCTGTTATGTGATTATTTATATACATTTTTTTGATATACACATTTATTTGGGTTAAATGTATTTATTATAGTATATATATCATATGATGTAAAAAAATTAAAAGGTAAATTTTTGCAAATTATATCATATAGGAATATATTATTTATTTTTATATATACGCAAAAGCCAGTATATGTATATATTTTATAAATTTTGTCCAACGAATCAACCAAAATAATATTTTTTATATAAAGAAAGTTCCTTCTATATTTTAGCCATTTTTTCTTTCTATAATTCAGGTAACATATAGCATCTAATAAAAAAATATATATGGCATGTGCGTTTTTATTGTTTTAATGGGAATTAAATTTACTTCTAATATAGTATTTTTGATTAAATCAAATTATAATATAATGAATATAAATTGTTAAATTTAAAATTATATATTTTGTTGTCGTAGTAATAATAATTTGTTTTGTGTATTTTCAGTTATTTTCGAATCGGAATATTCACACAAATATGCATATTTGAATGGAAAAATGTTGGAATAATGTGATATAAAATGAATATGCTTATAAATATCTTTTTCAAACATCTTTTTTCTATAATTTTCAATTGTCTATGAATTGTTTATTTTATTTATTTTAATAATATCGCGAATGGATAACAAAAAAAAACAATAGAAGAGACAGTCAATTTAAAGCGCGAATATATTAAATTGGTACCATCGAATAAAATAAAAACAAAAAAAATTTAATGTTCACAAAATATTTTCCTATAATGTGTATAAATTCATTCATGATACAAAATATAAAATATATATATGGATAAACGCATTTAATATTCAAATCAAATTGGTAATATTTATATCACAGCACGAAATCGAAATAAATATGGCAATAAAAGAATAAAAGTCATTTATATCTTAAAAGCCAAAATATATATTGTGATGCAAATATATCCATCCACCATCTATCTATTTATTTATATACATATATATATATATAGCTTCAAATATTCAAATTTTATTCAAAATATTACTTTCGCTCTCAATATATAAATATATATCTATAATATCGCTTAAATATATATAATATATGTAAAATGTGTATATATAAAAATTATTGTATATGTTTTTTTTTATTATATATTTAACAAGAATGAAAATATGTTTTTTTTATTATAAATATAAGAGAAGAAAAAAAAATGGAATAAATACAATCTACTAAAATGCCAAACAATTCAATTATTCTCGTATATAAAAAATACAAAAATGAAATAAATAAATGGAATCCTATTCAAAAATATTCCTTTTCAAACCAAACCATTGATATAGGATATGAAAATTATAAGATGAAAATATATGCCTGTATAGATAAATAAATATGAATAAAAATATTTTATATAATTTTTTTATACAATAGGGGTTCATGTTATTTATTTATTTTTTTTTAATAATAAAAATTGTTTTTTTTCTTATTATTAATATTCTAATATAACTATTGACTCTTTTTTTTTTGGAAAATGTATCCTTTCGATATGTTTTGCATCTTATTGGAAAACATTTCATGGGAAAATTTACCAAATAATTTTATACAATTCTGTTGTTTTATATGTATATTAAAATTATATATCGAGAAAAATATATATTGTTGTGTTAATAACATATAAACAAATAGAAAATTTAACAAAATTACATTTAATATGTGATGGAAATTTCAATGTATACAATACATAATTTAATTTTATAGAATATAGATAGATATCAAATATTTGTGACATATATTTTTCTTCTATATATACAAATATATAAATTATATAAGATGAATATAAAAACAAATATTGTTAATAATACTTTTTGGTGAATGATTTTTTTTATTCTTGAATAAATTTTTTTATATATAAATTCATATAACTTAAGTACAGTGATATCTCTATTAAGCAGTAAAAATGTATATTTAATTCGGTTATTTAATAAATTCAACAACAGAATGCTATCGTCGGAACCTAATATTCGTTTTTATAAGCGCACATTTTTTTATTACTTATTTCATCTATTATACAGGATCTAGAAAAAATTGAATCTGAGACCTGTTGATCAGATTTCATTATAACATTTTTTAAATACAACGTAAATTCAATTATATATATATATATTAATATCTACCAAAACCCTATATGGGCAAATCAAATTTCGTGAACATTGATGTATATAGACATTTCTCTGTGTAAACCCGCATATGAATATTTGAATACACAGATCTTTTTATATATATTATTTATAAATACATTTGAATTTTATATAGTGATATTGCATAAATATGTTAAGTCATTCAAAATATATAAAGAAATATAAATGTCCTTTATATGCTAAAGCTTAAATCGTTTTATTTTGTTTTTTTTTTTCATTTTCTTATCAATACAGAACGCGTTTTCATATATATACATAAAATAAAATTGTGGTGAACATTCCCATATCTATGTATATATATATAAATAAAAATACCATATATATAGAGAGATAAATGTTTAAAATGATATAGATATACATTTATTAGGGTTTATATGCGGCTTTGAATTTATTCAAACATATTACATATATATAAGTAAATATATATAAAAATGGAAAATATTTTATGGATTAATATATTTCCGTAAAAATATTTTTATATCCTTATATATTATATAGAGAAAAGAAATAAATATATATTTTTTTGGTTTGATAAAAATATTTCTATATAGATAAAACAAAATATATATCGGCTGTATAATAAAATTTTATATTTATTGTTTATTTTTTATATTTAATTTGAATATTTTTCATTATTCTTGCACGTATATACATTACTATACATATACAAAATTATATACGCGCAGTCAATAAACATTCAATAATTTATATGCTGTATTATATTATATAATATTTATATATTAACTTATGAATTTTTATGCCATCATATTTATACTGAAAACAAATGAATCGATATTTAGAGGGAATATTAATTGCATAATATAATGAAATTAAATATACTATATATAGTTACAGATATAGGTATAACTTTAAAATGTTTAGTATATATTACGATTGGATTTTAAAAAAAAATAATTAATAATAAAGAAACGCGTGGAACATTTTTATTAAATACCCTTTAAACTGTTAATGTCTTAATTATTCTTAATATTTTAATTTTAGTTAACCAGATTAAGACAATTATGTTAACTATTCGTTTTCCCCTTATAACTGAACGAAAAAATGAATAAGAATTTCATGTAAACGTAATGAGTTATAATTAGATTCGTTATAGGTAACGAATTAAATGTATCTGTATCTATATAACTTTGCATTCGTGTTAAAAAAAATTACAATTCTATAATATCCGTGAATGAACAAAATCACTATTATAACTCCGTACAACTGCAATACAACAAACAATAAAACTTACATAAATAAGTACATAGAAGTATGTTTTTTGAATTATACTTTCAAAGTCATCATCAACTCCATATCCACACACACACACAAAATACAAAATATTGTGTACATTTTCACAATTTTATATACATTATATATATAGCACTCGTCGCATGTATATAAATCTATATATAAATATTTTTATCTATCTATAAATGAATGCAAGTTTTTCAAACAAAGTATTAAAAACAAACTAAAAATGTTATAAGCTTTTCATTGTTTTTTATATATTGCATAAATCAAAATAAATTGACCATATTTATGTTAGCAAGTATTTTATATTTACAATTTCTATATCTATATATATATTACATAGATAGATAGAAATATACAACATTTTAACAACTTATAATATTATGAATTCATATTCGCTGTTGGATTTTCGGTGAAAAGAATAAAGAATAATAATAATGAAAAAATAAAAAAAATAGAAAAAACAAACGAATTTATTTATAAATTTTCTCGTTTTTACGAAAATATAGAATAGTGTATATATACAACAAACAAATATATATATAATTTAGAAAACACAAACTACAAAATAACAACAACAAAAAATAAAATAAAATAAACAACAACAGAAAAAAAAACCAACACATTTTTGGAAAAACTAAAAGAAATAAAGAATCATAAATCATAAAACTTTCTTAAACATATTTTTCACTTTATTTCCCATATACCATGTTATATACTTATTTTTCTGCATATATGGATTTTTATATATATAAATAAATATGTCAATTGGTTTGTAAATATATGAAAAGGATATATAATATAAATATCCTTTACATAAATATAACAATGATGTGTAGTTAAATATTTATGAAAAATTGTGTATAATAGAAACAGTTTTTTTTCTATATAAATTGTTCGTATAAATATATACAATGCAAGAATATAAAATAAATATACAATATGGGAAAAATTATAAAAGAAATGGTATATTTCAGGATGACATTCACAATTTTCCTATCGTAAAACGATTAGGGGTTTTCCAGTCAATCGAAACTTATTATATCTTTATATTATAATTTATAAAATAAACAATTTAATATTTTGTAAAATCGATTTTTTTTATTGCATTATATTTATTTCGGTATCGGTTCTTAACATTCGGTGAATTTATTATCAATTTAGTATAGTAAACAAATTATTGAATTTATGATTTAAAATTATAAATTAGGAATGGATGTACTTTCAACCTGTTGAGTTTGTTGGGATGGGATTTGCGTTCGGGGGTTGGGGGAACGGTCCTCC
Organism: Dilophus febrilis; assembly: GCA_958336335.1. NCBI lineage: Eukaryota > Metazoa > Arthropoda > Insecta > Diptera > Bibionidae > Dilophus > Dilophus febrilis. The sequence continues at coordinate 11,939,882 of OY284470.1, read as the reverse complement.
ATTTCGTCTATCGAAGTTGTTATTGTTGTTGTCGTTGTCCCCATCGCATTCCGCTGTATGTGTATATAGAAACATTGATTTTTCAGGTATATTATTCGTAATTGTAATTAAAAAAAGATAATTAAATATAAAAAATTACCATTGTCAACATTTCGAAAATTTGCATTAATAGCTTCATAACAGTGGTACAAAATTTGTATAAAATAATTGAAATTGAATAAAAAAATTAAAACAATTCATTTTAATTAATATAGTACATGTTTGTTATAATTTATTCCATAGATTGCAATTAGAAATAAATACCTTTTTCAATGAAAGTTCCTAAATCGGCCTTACCTACAACGGCCGAACCTCCTCCCTCAATTTCACTATTTATTGCAGCTGACCACTATAATAATTATATGTATTTAAATTTGAAAATTGATAAATTTAAACCCAAGTATAGAATCATAAAAACAAAAACAAAAACACTTACAATCAAATAAACACAACTCATAAACACAATTGTTCCAATTGTAAATTTAGCCATTTTTTATTTTAATTTTATTATATTTGCGTAAAATAGAAAACTGTGTATTTACGTAAACGATTAAATTAAAAATGAAATAAATTTTTGATTGTCACATTGCTTTATATATGAAAAATGTTTAGCGGAAATCTAAATTTTCGGTATATAATATAAGTTATAAATACATTTATTAATAAATAGAAAATGAAAACTAAAATTAAAAAAAATTAAACCATCAAAATATATATGAATAAAATTAAAAGGTTGAGTGAATTATGGTTATCATTTGAAGAGGTATCACTTTTTTTTGATGTCGTTTAAAATATATTACATGTGTTAACTAATTTTTACAATTAAATGAATTATTGTTTTTTTATAAAGTATATTTTTCATAATAACAAATTATATATTAATATATAATAATTGATTTAACAACTGAGCAAATGTTATTAAATATAAAATGTAATTGTACCATTTGACATTGACCATGAAAAAAAAATAATATCATTTTATGTCGATAGGATGTTAAATCCCACCTGACATTGAGAAGAATATCTGAAACTAGAAATTAGAAGAATAAAACCACAACAATTTATGAAACAAATTTAGGCATAAAATCCATTACATATAGAATCGGAGCTACTGGTATCGCTGTTATAGGGAGAGTATCCTGTAAATTATAGGTTAATTTTCGATTGAATTCCTAGTGAAACATGAATTATAAACTGAATCTGTATGCATACACGTAAGTATATTTGAAAAAAGTAAGTATAATTGTGTTGATGACATTATCATGAATTATAAAATAATTCAACTTTTACAAATAAACTTCAAAAAATAAAAATAATTCATAAAATATTGGAAATTTCTTTTACGAGCATATATAACTCTTTTGGGAATATAAATTAAATTTAGTATCGTTTATTTTTTCTATGTCATTTAAAATATTTACATTCAACATTACTATATATATATATATATATATATTCCTTTTCTATATAATAATATCAATAGAAATATATTTATTCATCGTTTAAAACACACACAAAAATTCATTTATATCACGAATATACAATCAAGTATATAATATTCTACAATTTATCCAAATATATATTTATATATGCATATATATGGATGGAGGATATATATATAACGATAAAATTTTCTCTTCTGTTCGTTGTCAAGAAATCAAGTGTAATAATTAAAGTAAATATTGAATTTAGATTAGCTTACTCAACCAAAATCATGCTTTATTACTTAGATTTATGTATATAATATTATTTTTCCTATGGTTTGAAATATATATTTTATATATATAGATAAATTATACATGTGAAACATTAAAATATGTAAAGCATTCATATATATATATATATAACATGCATAGTCTTGAATTCGAAAATGTATAGATGCAAATTTGTTTAATATATATGTATATGGAAGAGAGTTTACATTGTTTACACACAATTATCTATATAAATACCTATATCTTTTTGTATATGTATATTCAAATTGTATATATAAAGGATACATATGCATATATAGAAAGAACTTATATCTGAATACATTATTTATATATAATATTTGAATATATTAAATATCTATATATATTTATAGATTATATTTTAAAGTCTATAATATATTACAAATCTATATATATATACGTAAAATTTACTGCTACCGTGTTAAAGAACAATCTTATAGGAGGTTATTGTATATTATGAAAATATACAAGTATTTAAACACGCAAATTTATACATAATAAATGTTCGTTATATACATTATTATATATATTCCTCCGATAAACATAAATATATGCGTATATATATGGAAATTGTATTTATATATATATAAATATATATATATTAATTGTATAAAGGCAAAATGAATTCAAGAAAATTTTATTATGAATAATTAACAGGTAAAATTTTATTATTAATAATTTATAGTTATAATTTGATTAAAATTAAAATTTTATAATTATATAAAGCGTTTCGTAAATCTATATATTTAACTATAGATATAGATAAAAATATATCATGTTATATATATGTACACAATAAATATTTGCAAGTTTAATATATACAATTATATACTGTTAAATATTTTTCAACAATATACGTAACTTATATTTAAAATAAATTGTTTTGTGGCGTTGACAATATTACAGGAAATGCGATGGTTTTATTTTTTTGGTTCAGATTATAATTTATCGAATTTATATATGCAATAAAAAATGTGGTTTATATAAAATTAAAAATGCATTTTGAACACTATTACAATTTTAATATATAATAAATATGTAAGTTATACAAACAAATTCTCTATATTTTGTATAAATTCGACCAAATTGTATAAAAATGATGTTGTAATTATGATAAATTAGTATTAAATATTCCATATGCATAGTAATTGTAAAAAAAATAAATATATTGTTTGCTAAAATTCTCAAATTTATTACGAAAATTAAAAACGAAAAACGAAAAACTGTTCTACATCAGCAAACCCATCGAAATAACATAAAAATTATTTTTGTTTTTACTTCTATAACTGCTATTCATTTCCGCATATATTTAGAGTGATTTAAATATACCGAGTTACAGAGGTTGAAAAAAATGTATTATAAATGATAAAGGCGTTATATAGATAATATATAAATTGTTTGTGAATTTAAAACTAAATTACATTTGTGAATTGAAATTCGATTTGAGAAGTGACAATAAAAAAAATTAAGGAACATAATAAAAAATGTTAAAATATTTTAGTTGGTTTTTAGTTTTGTACCATTTATGTATTGTTGTAAGTATATTAATATAATAACATAATTTAAAATATTATATTTTGAATTAAATTTATTGATTAATTGTTTGCATAATAAAAATTTTGTACATGCAGATACATGCTGGAAGTGATACAACATCTGGAGGTATACCATCAGGGCCACCACCTGATGGTATGCCACCAGGACCACCGCCAGATGGTATGCCACCAGGACCACCCCCAGACGGTATGCCACCAGGACCACCACCAGATGGTATGCCACCAGGTCCACCACCGAGTGGATTTTCACCAGGTTCAGGACCACCATCACAATCATCAACCACATTTGGAAAATAAATTTCAATTACACCAATGAGAAATCGTATATTAATCGCATTGCATCATGCATGAATAAATGTATATTCAAATGTAAAAAGTTATGTTTACATATATTCTTTTTCTTTTTTGCTTTATAATATATATGCTGAATAAATGATAATAATAATAAATAATCTTTTAAAGCTTAAATGATAACCCGAAAAAAATACCGAAATTTAATTATTTACGGTTTTGTACGCATAGCTTATTATACAGAGTTTGTTTTTTTTAACCTTTTTTAAACCTTTGAAGTATTTAAAAACAAAGATAAATAGAAAAAGGAATTTTCTTAAAATATTTCAATATTTTATCTTTTGTAAATGCCTTGATTCTAAAATATCTTCACGAGCTATAATTTTCTGAAATGAAAGTGATTAAATAAATATTTTTCGACAATTACTATGGATTAAATATAAAAACAATTTAAAAATCTTTATTCCACTTGTACCCAAGGAAAAGCAAAATTTGGAAGCAGTTTTTAACGCATTAAAAATAATGTATAGATAAATTGGAGGCGTATATATAATTATGGTTAGTAATAGTTAAGTGATATTTCTAACCAATTACCACCCATTTTTTGACTACTATTAAATGCAATTTTTTTTCCGATGTAAGAACTGGCATAGGATATACACGCCGGTCTTAAATTTAAAAAAAAATAAATGATTAGAATAATAAACTAACCTATATTAATATAAAAATTAATTTTATAAACAAATTTTTCAATAATTTTCCTACATATATTTCTCATATATATGTACATAAAAAAGAAGACATTCTAAATATATATGTTTGATAGATCAATTTTAATAATAATATTATATAAGGAAAAATATTATATTTAGCATAAAATATCCAATACAATTCATGTATATGAAAATGGTACATAAATATATAATAAATAAATTTCTATATAAAGAAAAACGGAAGAGGATGTAAAACAAAAAATAAACGAGAAAAATTAAAACGAAGCGAGCTATAAAATTAGAATATTTATCGACACTCATAATTCATTGAATATACTAACTTTTATTATATCATATATATATACATATATATATATAAAGATATTTTAATTTTCTATTCTATATAAATATATATAATATTTTCACAACCATAATTTTACATCATCTTCTATAGATATGTGCAGCATATATATTTTTTATAAAAATAATACAATGTTTTATAACTTTATTGCATATATATAAATTTTTCGAATACACATAAATATATAATTTTTTTTTTACTTTTTGTTAAATATATACTTATGTAATATAATGATACATACACGATATATTTATATAGATTCTGTATATATGAGAAGAAAAAAAAATAGGCGCGGTAAAACACCCGTGAAACGATCTTCTTCTATATGTATATATATATTATGGATGTACTTTTTTTTCGAGAGCTATTAATGGATATATTTATGAGATAAGGCAGACCATGTATATTTCAAGCTCAATATAATTGTAAATTATCATGAATTTGAAAATTTTCCATTTAAATTTTCGTTTTTCCGTTCCATATTATTTTTCCTATATTATTTATATATCTATTTATGGATATTTATTTATATAGATATAGATATTCATTTCTTCCTGTTTGCAACATATATTCAATCTATATCTATATATAAATATATATTTATATAGTAATATAAGGGTAGAATTTATTTTTATATATATATATGTGTTGTGATTAATCGTAATTTTTTTCAATAATAAATAAGAATTGAATTTTCTTTTTTTATTTTTTTCATTATCATTTCTCCTCCTGTTTTTTTCTTTACCATTTTACTTTTTTATATCATAATAATAATAATAATACGTACATGTTATATGCGGAATATATAAAATTATTGTATATTGTAAAAAATATATATGGGCAAACAGGGGGTTATAAAAAAATATTATTCTTTAAAAGATTATTGTATATTAAATTATTATTTATGATAAGTACATCTAATATAGATGAATATTTTAAAATATGTATCTAATATTATATATATATATATATATATATGTATAATTGTATATATACTTTTTCTTTGAGTATTACAAAATGTAATTCAACATGGCACAATGAAATAATAAAAAAAAATTAATATGTATATACAATATGTATATTCAAATTGCAATGCACCACTAATATTCATATACAGTTATACATATTTATATATAAAATATGAATATAAAGTAATCTTTATCATATATGTAAATTAATATATATATATATAATGAAATGAATGCATTTTTCTATATTTATATATATTATATATATATATATATATATATATAAATATGAAAATTTTATAATTTATGTAATATATGCGAGTGTAAAACACATTGTTGGATGTTGAAAAAAAAAAAACTAAAATTAATTAATAATCATATGTATATTTAACATTATTTTTTAATTTATTTAAATGCATATATGGATGATGGAAAAAAATAAAATAAAAAAAAAAAAATAAAGAGGATATATGACCACCATATATATATATATATATAAACAATTATACATATATATAATTAATTTTTGTACATGATATAAAGTATACTCATGCATTTATTACATACATTTATTATTCACTGAATGTATATATAGGGATATGAATATGAATATACATATATTAGTATATAAGAAAAAGATTTTTACAATTAAATATCCATGTCTGCATACATAATGGAAATAATTATATATATAAATATTTCAAAAATATTAAGGTCCCTCTACTTTTTTTTTTATTTTTGTTTTATTTTTTGCAATATTTATAAAAATGTTTAATATATAGAAAAAATTATGTGAATGGAAAAAAAAAATCTCCATTTATTAAGATAACAAAGCACAGGGCATATATGTATATATATACCCATTAATTAAATGAAATATATATTTTAATGTAATTAAATGGTCAAAAAATAAAAAAATAAATATATTATGCTATAATATACGTTTATATACATATATATGTATAGCGCCGTTTATGAAGATGAAAAACGAATAACCGCGTACACATATGTGTATATTTTATATAAATATTTTTTTATTTTAAATTCATATATATCCTTTATATTTATTATTATATATTTAATGTTTTACTCCTTTGTATTTCTTGTTTTGGTCCTTGCTGGTCACATGCTTTTTTTTACTTTTTTTTTTTTTAAATACATTTCTATATCTATCTTTTTGTTAATCTGTGCTTGGTTGCCCACGCATTTATATAAAACAACAATAATGTAATATAATTAATGTAAGGCTCATGTCGGGAATTGTAAACAAATTTTTATAGTTATAAATATACACAAACGTAAAAAAAATAATACAAGATAAGGTACGAAACAATGTGTGTAATGTTTGTAAATGAATGTAGTATTAACATTATGCTAATATCTGTATAAAAGAAAAATAAAAATATTTATTTCACTTTAAAAGTTAACTTACATTTTATATATAATATGATATATTTATTCTTTTATCCCATATATACCTCAGATAATAATAATAATAATAATAATATCCTTTTTCACATTCGAACGTACAAATTAACGGACAAAATGGGTATATCTATACGAAAAATTCCGGATAAAAAAAAATGACATTTCCTACAGATATAACTTAATCTTAATGTATAGATTTTAAAATATTTTGTTTGCATACATGTATATTAAAAAATCGAAAATTTCTATATATGGTTAATTATTAGATTAATAGATTAGATAATAATAATATAATTATTTTGTCATGATGTAAAATACAAATAATATCTATTTGCACGCACAATATGCATATACACAGGCCAAAGGTTCATACAATTTATTAGCAAAAAATAGGTATTACATTATTGATTTTAAAAAATTGTGATAACATCAATCAATATTTGTTAGTTTTATGCATACAAAAAAAACGAAAAATGAATGCACGACAATAATCACTTTTTTTTTGCTCTCTATAAAATACCCTAACCGCGACAACACAAAATATATATTTATATTAAAATCATAATCAGCAATTTCTATCAATTGCACTTAATATAGTTATCGTTTGTAAATATGTAAAAAATATTGTCGTGCCAAACAATATTCATTCACAAATTATTTCAATAAATACAGTGTAAATAATGAAAACAGGAAAAATTCGATTATTATATTGTACGTGCGTGTATATGGAATAACACTCTGAACTTATAGAATTTTTTTTTTTCAATTATTACTATTGATTGGTCTCATTATTAGATTCTATAGTCTTATAATATTTGTAGCCCTGTGGGGAAAATCGCCTATCCAGTGTTGTTTTATTCTTATATGGGACATATAGAAATACATTTCTGTCGATGTTCTATTCTTTCAGATTCATTAAATGCTAGTTATACAAAGTTGTACAGTACATTTTTATATTTTCGGAAGACGGTATAGTTGATGTTTGATGAATGAATGAATTTTTCATAAATAAAATCTAGTGGATCTATTGTTATATAGAAAATAGCAATGAGATTTATCACTATTTGTGAAGATTTTTTTATTAAGATTTTTTTTTTATTTCCAACCCCTTTGATTATTAACGATAAACTTTAATTAAACAAAGGAGTATGTATATATACAACATATAGATTGGGTTACGGGTTGATTGTATTTATTTACGAGTTAGGCACAAAAACAATAAATTGGTTTTAAATATGGAACTATTTAAAAATAAATAACAAATGTATTTGTATATATATGTATACAAATGTTATATACTTTTATTATATACATATAATTATAATTTTATAACAAATTTGCGTGCCTATGAAAAATATACAATCCAATAATAAAAAAATTAAAATATGTAAATGCACATATAGGTTTTAAAAATTCAGAATAATATTCTCCATACTGATCGATTATCTGGTATAGATATATATAAAAGTTGTATTATTAGTAATTTATAAAATATATTCGGAATATGATTATTATACACTTGTTTTTCATATTTATATATATATATTATTCGTATATAAATAAATAAATAAAAAGGAAATTTACAGGATATCCCAAACAAGATATAGATAAAAGAAATTATATCGCGTCAAAATATCCTATGTGATTGAGTAAAGATCATTCTGATGGTTATTCAAATAAATTCAAAACCATTTACATCTTGTACGCGCAAATATACAATCAATCGAATGATATTTTATTTTAAACATTCATTTTATAATATGTGTATTAGTTTATATTATAACGTGTTGTTTTTCAACATATAATATATGATAAATTGAAATATGTATTCGCATAGGGAACTTTTGATGACGATTATTTTTCTGATGGACACGCAAAGTTATTATATTATTTATATTATTATATAGATGGATATATTGAAAAGCTTAAAAATAAAATATATATTTACAAAACAATAAATTTATCAATTGAATTGATCAATGTTTTTTTTTAAAATTTATTTACTATATAAATTAATTATATATCTATACAAATACATATTATGATATTACGCATCGAGGATATATGTATGTAGGATATATATCTATAATAACAATAAAATATATACCAACTTGTTTTATATGCCCATATAAATAAATTAAGAATTTTTTTCTTCTATAAATAGTATCGACAAAGGTATAATTAATTAATATGTTCATGTATATATGGTAGTTTTAAATTACCATAAACATCATTATAAATTTATGTGTGTATATACATAAAAAGTCGTTATAATAAACCAATTAAATATATTTATTATTAAAACTATGTATATTTTTCCCTTTTATAAAATTATATTTGAGAATAGTTAATGCGATAAATTATGTACATCAATACTTGATAACATATTGTTAAGCATAATAATGAGAATGGACAAAAATTTATTGCGTCAATTATTCATTAAACTTCAAATATAGTAAAGATAAAAGATTTATGAAACTAAGAAGGATGTTATTGATGCTGTTAATTAAAGAATTTAATAGTTTCTCGCGTATATTATTGTAAGACTTTTTACTAATTTCGATTTTGGTGCTTACTTTAATGTAAAACTTGCATTAAAATCCCATATATTGATTATCTATGGTAAACAAGGTAAATTCGGCAATTGGTTTCATTGTACGTAGGACAGGGAATTATCTGATACATTTAAAATACACGGCAATAAGTACATGAAATTCAAAATTGAATTCGCATCAACGTTAGTAATAAAAAATGGTATATTAAACTCTTTCGAAATCTTTTAGGATGCTTGAAGTCCTTTTTTAATTGCTTGAAGTCAGACAACATACAAAAACATAAATGGTGATATGGGTATACAAAAAACGTGTTTTCCTACATTTATCAATTAAAAAATTAACAGGTGATTAGAAACCAGCTACCTATATATGTATGACAATCCCACAAATATATTCTGTATAATATTATTAAAATATTACTTTCAATATGTTAAACTTTATCCAATTTATAAAATCAATTTCATTTATACATTTCATATTTAATCAAATATGTTAAATTCGTATATATATATATATATATGGTTGATGTACGTACACTATATATATCCATATTTTAGTTCGATTTAAATTAATGTGTTAATTAAATATAAATACATGTGTATATGTGTAGATGTGAAAATAACATAAAATATGGAAATCAAATACCATATTCAAATCTATATATATAAAATTATATGACTTTATATAGATATAGATTTCTGTATAAATAATATCTCATCATATATTGAGCGCAATATATTCATAATACATATATGTTATATGGAAATAAATAACTATAAATCGATTATAATTTAGCAAATATGTGCATATAGATTTCTATATGATGTTTTCCCGAGCAACAATTTTTAGTTTTATACAAAAATACGTGATTTTAACCAAAATTATCTCCTTGATTTAATTAAATTGAACTTGAATACTTCAAAGTATTTTAAGAAGTTGAGAAAAAATATGAAGTCTTAAAATTTTAAGAATTTCTGCGGAAACATATTATATTTTTAAATATATATGCATTAAATTTTAGGAACAATTTAGTTGTTTTTTTAAATCATTTATTCTTAACGATTAGTTTTAATTCAAACTCCAATGTGCGAAAATATTTTAGTAAACAATCAAACATTTCCGTATATTAAGAAAAAATTTACACTATAACGTAATAGACCCTAGGCCGCACAGGCAGTTATTCTTCAAATCGTGAAACTGTAACCTGTCACTTGGGATATACGTATATTTATATATATATTTTCATTCGTTCATGATTCATGTAATGTATTCCAATTTAACATGTAATAATAATAATATATATATATATATATATATATATATATATAAATGTTTAATAATAATAAAATAGTAAATCCATTTAATATCAAATGGTCTGTTCTCACATATAAATGTATCTAAATGTATAAATAAATTTATATTATATAATATATAGAGATCGGCATATAAAGAGAAATTATTCATTATATGAACAAATGCAATCTGTTCAGTCAATTACGATTATGCGTGTCTATTAATTAGTTTCACAAAATATTGCACTTTCAAATATTGATGTATGTATACCGTATATATCATATACGTATAATAAACAATATTATGTATATTGTAATGTAAGGGTAAATAATAATAATATAGATTTAATTAAAGTTGTAATTATTATTTATTGATATATTGTATATAATATAATATAATACAACATAATTGTATTATAAATATATTAAATTTATATATAGTTTTGTGTAAATATGATATTGAATTTTGTTAGAATATTTAAAATATAGATTCATATATATATGTTATATATATAAAATTTTATTATAATAATGGCCAGACATCATTGTATATAAATATATATGTATATGGATGGATAGATATAAATATAATTCATATGTATGATTATTCAATTATGAATAATTTATTTTAAATACATTATACATATATATAAATATATATATGTGAATTTAAGTAAAGTTAAAGTTTTAATCATATATATATCCTTATTTTATCTCAAGAAGTTTTATTTTAGTACATGCATTTATATATATATATATACATTTTGATTTATTTCATCAAGTTTATATGATATTGAACACTTATCATATAGTTTAAGTTTATATCTACACATTTCTATATGCATGAATAGTAAATACATACATAAAAAGTTATATCTATATATACATATATATACAATTATATATTTAATTTAGATAAATTAAATATAATAATATAATGTAATGGAAAACATATATATTATTAAGTTGATAGTAAATATAAAATATACAATAAAACTTATAAATATATATAAATGCAATTTTAGAACATTATTTCTAAAACATTGAGCAGATATTGCATTTACTATAAACTATATAATAATTTAACAATTATAACATGACGACAATATCATTATAATATATATATGTATATCATTATATCAATATTTTCATATCGTATTGTATCAATATTTTTATTGTTAAAATTCAATTCATTATAAATAGTTAAACAATATAGAATTAGAATAGAATTATGTATATAATCAAATATATTAATTATGCAAATCATTGTTATACAGCTATCGCACTATAAAAACGATGCATTTTTATAAATAATTATTCATTTTTAATCCAACTTTCCTGTTGATAACATCTATACTATATATCTATGTAACATCGTCATTTTGACTATTACATATCATATATTATAGTTTGCTTCAAAATAACCCAACCATCCTCATATTACATGCAACATCGTCTTTTTGACTATTACATGTAATATCCATCATTATATTATATGAAACATCGTCTTTTTGGCTATTTCATACAATATTTACTTTATCAGAACCCATTCAATTCATCATATGGTATTCTCGGTAACATCGTCACTTTGACTATTACCTAGAATATCATACCTCCTTCAAGTCACCCGTATTATATATATATATTATTTAAATAAAGTACATTTTATAATTTGAATTTAAATAAAGTTGTTATAAATTGGCGCCCAACTAGTGGTTCGAATTCGCCGCGAAAATATTTTAAAATTAAAAAGTGTTTAAAAATAAGTGCTCAACATCAATAATCTAAAAACCACGGCTTCATCGGATCGTCAAAGTTTAAGATTATTAGAGAAAATGACGATTCAAATGTCGGCAGATCAATTGCAACAAATATTGCGGACCATTGGTACAAACACAATTCGTCAGGGTAGTTTTAACACCTGCACAAGCAGATTCAATGGTACGCATAATCATCAGAAAGTGGAAGAATTTATAACCACGGTATCAATCTTCAAAGAAATTGAGAAGATCACCGATGAAGATGCAATTAAAGGTACGCCGTTGTTGTTAGAAGGACCGGCTGCAATGTGGTGGCAGGGTGTAAAGCACGAGGCAATATCATGGAATAAAGCCATATTGTTAATTCGAAATGCGTATTCACCAACTAAACCTGCATTTAGAATATATATTGAACTGTTTGCCACCAAACAACTGGCAAGTGAAACAACAGACAAGTTTTTGGCAGAAAAACGAGCTTTAATATCTCAATTACCGACACCGGCACTACCAGAAAAAACTCAAATTGATATGCTTTATGGCATGTTGCACATCAATATTCGAGAAAAATTACATAGGGATGATGTAACAACCTTTGCGGATCTGTTAAACAGAGCAAGATTAATAGAACACATCACTGTTGAACAAAATCATCAACAACACCCATCATCTACACTAAACCAAAATCAACACAAAAACGTGGAGAAAAGATGTAGTTACTGCAACTACAAGGGTCACACCATCAACGAATGCAGGAAAAAGAAAAAACAACAAGCGATTGCGGAAATCCCAAAAATATTAGAAAATGAAAAACCGCAAATTAAATGCTATGGTTGTGGTGCAATAGGGGTATTCCGTAGTAATTGTAAAACATGCCAAGGTAAACCAAAAACACCAACTAGGCATATAGAATTCTACTCAATACATGCTCGTTTGGGTAGCGATGTGCCAACCATAGAAGTTAATATAAATGGGTTTAAGGGCATGGCACATATAGACACAGCAGCTCGAACAAGTGTGGCCAGCACAAGTTTATATCGCCACTTAGTATCCAGTGGCTGTGATTTTAAACCAATAATGGCAGATATAACACTTGCAGATGGTTCCTGTCGTCAACAAGTAATAAAATCAACAAAAGTCAACATCCTACTTGGTAATAGAACTAAACCTATAAGTTTCATTACGTTACCTGACGCTGTAGACAATCACACGTTATTGGGAATTGATTTTTTGGAAAATGCACAAATCATTCTAAATATACCACAACGCGCATGGTGCTTTGCAGACGCACCAAACGATTGGTCAAGTTATGACCTGGCAGAGGCAAGACCGAACCAGCTTACCAGCATCGTTCAGCGACCAACAAAACCACAGATGATATCAAGTGCAACATCGCCGATGGGTTTTAGTACAATGTTCGCAACACGTGCTAATGTAACCCCACCGCAGAAGCGATCAGTGTGTATAGAATACACCGAGAGATTCACCCAAAAACCTCAGGTGATTAAAAAACAATGCTTATCCAATGTATTGGATGGCATAACGCCAATCAAACTACAAACGCGGATAAATGTTGGTAAACCTGCATCTCCCGAAACACAAACATGTTTGGAGATATGCAAATCAATGCATAATAATTTAACATTATTTTCACCGATACAAAAAACACCAACAAAGGTAAACAAAAAAGCATGTTTATCTAAGGTTTTGGATGGCATAACGCCAATCAAACCACAAACACGGATAAATGATTGTAAATCGGTATCTCCTGAAACCCAAAAGGGTTTGGAGATATGTAAATCAATGCAGAATAAATTAACATTATTGTCACCAATGCAAAAATCACCAGAAACTTGCATAAATCGTTTGGATATATGTTCACTGGATATTAATATAAAAGCTGATGAAGCAACAAATTTAAATGCAGAAGAAATCGAATCATTAAACCGGCTATTAAAGGCTTACAACAATATTTTTTCTGAAAATGGTCCTCCAACGGAATACGTAAAACATTATATTAATACGAATAACCATTTACCTATTGCTAATGCGCCTTATCGACTACCACCAGCTAAACGTACAATATTACATGAAGAATTAAATAAAATGCTGGCAAACGATATAATCGAAGAAAGTGATTCGCCATGGGCTGCACCAGTTGTGATGATTCCTAAGAAAGATGGTAGTGTTCGTATATGCATCGACTACAGACAACTCAATGCAATAACAAAACCTGATAGATATCCATTACCGCGAATTGATGATGTGTTACAGGAGGCAAAGGGTTCATCATACATGACAACTATTGATTTACGTAGTGGTTACTACCAAATAGAAATGAACGAAGCGGACAAAGAAAAAACAGCTTTTATTAGTCCTTTTGGTATGTACCAGTTTAAACGAATGGCATTTGGTTTAAGAAATGCACCGGCAACATTTCAGCGGTTAATTGATAGATTTAAAAACTCGTTAACCAAGATCACAATGTTCGCATACTTAGATGATCTGATAATCTTATCAAATACATTTCATCAGCATATGGATGATTTAGATTCAGTTTTTCAACAACTTCTTCAATATAAACTTCGAATTAACAGAAATAAAAGCAAATTTTGTTGCGGTGAAGTAAAATACTTGGGTCATATTATAACACCTATTGGAATTAAAACAGATCCAGCTAAAATAAGTGCAATTATTGAAAGACCGGCACCTAAGAATTTAAAACAATTGATGTCATTTATACAAACATGCTCATGGTATCGTAGGTTCATCGAAAATTTTGCACAAATTATACAACCTTTAACCAAATTAACTCGAAAAAATACATCATGGAAATGGGATAATGAACAACAACATGCGTTTGAAAAGTTAAAACAATCATTAACACAAGCACCTATACTACAGCAAGTGAATCAACAATTACCATTTATAATCAAAAGTGATGCCAGCAATTACGCAATCGGAGCAGTTCTAATCCAGGGGGAGCGTGAAAATGAACATCCCATCGAATACGCCAGTCGGTTGTTATCAGCGGCAGAGATGAATTATTCCACAACGGAACGAGAAGCATTGGCAATGGTATGGGCAGTTGACAAATTTCGCGGATATGTTGAGGGTGGCGAAATAATGGTGGCCACGGATCATCAGCCACTTAAATGGTTGATGAGTTTAAAATCACCAACGGGGAGACTTGCCCGTTGGGCTTTAAGATTACAAGCATACAACATTAGTATATCATACATTTCGGGACGTTCAAATGTGGTAGCGGATACATTATCCAGACCACCATGCACCAAGCACGACAACGATTGTATTATATGCAACATACAAATTGATCTACCACATAGAGGAGCAGCAGAGGTTCGTGACGAACAGATAAAAGATGATGAATTAAAGGCAATAATAAATAGTTTCGAAGACGCTAATAATAATGAAACATTTCAAAGGTGGACGAATAGGGGTTTTTTTTTAAATAATGGGGTATTATACCATTATTCACCGGAGCAGGATGACGCGCAATTAGTTATACCGCAGCAAGAACGAAAATCAATTTTATGCGCTTATCATGATGATGCTACGTCTGGACATTATGGGGCCGAACAAACCATATCTAGAATCGCATCAAGATATTATTGGTCAGGAATGAGAAAAGAAATCAGCGACCATGTTAAAAAGTGTATTGCATGCCAAAGGTATAAGGCTTCAAACATGCGACCGGCAGGTCTATTGCAGAGTACAGCAACCATGCAAAGATTCGAAATGTTGGCAGTTGACCTATTCGGTCCACTGCCTATGACTTCAGATGGGTATAAACAAATATTAATTGTAGAAGATTTAGCCAGCAGATGGGTGGAATTATTTCCTGTAAGGGAAGCTACAGCAGAAAGTTGTGCTGACATTTTATTAAAAGAGATCTTCCTTCGTTATGGAATCCCAAGGAAGATTTTAAGTGACAATGGCACGCAATTCGTGTCGGCCGTATTACAAAAGTTAACATATTGTTTAAATATATCACATGTGTTAACACCAGTGTATCATCCGGAAACAAATCCGGTAGAAAGAAAAAATCGCGATTTGAAAACACAAATATCGATTCTTGTAGAGAATGATCATACAAAATGGGCAGAAAAATTGCCTTCAATAAGATTTGCAATCAATACAGCAAAATCGTATAGTACGGGATATTCAGCAGCATACCTGACTTTCGGAAGAGAATTACGTACAGCGGACGATATCGTACATGATTTAAGACAAATTGTCCTTTCGGAAAATTTCATTCACGAGATAACTCCGAAGCTTTTACAAATGGCTGAAACATTACGCCAAGCTAAAGAAAACACCGAGAAAATACAAAACCGTAATTTTAAATATTTTGACAACAAAAGGCGACCAGATCCATCATATCAACCAGGTGACAGGGTTTGGGTTACTAAACACTCTTTAAGTAAGGCATCAAAAAATTTTAGTGCCAAGTTTGCTCCACGCAGAGATGGGCCGTACATCATAAACAAAAAACACGGACCAGCAAGTTACGAGATCGCACATATCGACGATCCAACTACGACTATAGCAACATACCACACATCGGCATTGATGCCTGTTTACCCAAATGATGAATCATCGGTTCAACCAATACTACCCATACGCAAAAGGGGTAGACCGAGAAAGGATTCAATAATGGTAACATCGTAAACAATGGTTAACAATATAAATGCTGGTTTTCTCGTTGAGACAACTTCGAAACCAGAGGGGGAGATTATAACATGACGACAATATCATTATAATATATATATGTATATCATTATATCAATATTTTCATATCGTATTGTATCAATATTTTTATTGTTAAAATTCAATTCATTATAAATAGTTAAACAATATAGAATTAGAATAGAATTATGTATATAATCAAATATATTAATTATGCAAATCATTGTTATACAGCTATCGCACTATAAAAACGATGCATTTTTATAAATAATTATTCATTTTTAATCCAACTTTCCTGTTGATAACATCTATACTATATATCTATGTAACATCGTCATTTTGACTATTACATATCATATATTATAGTTTGCTTCAAAATAACCCAACCATCCTCATATTACATGCAACATCGTCTTTTTGACTATTACATGTAATATCCATCATTATATTATATGAAACATCGTCTTTTTGGCTATTTCATACAATATTTACTTTATCAGAACCCATTCAATTCATCATATGGTATTCTCGGTAACATCGTCACTTTGACTATTACCTAGAATATCATACCTCCTTCAAGTCACCCGTATTATATATATATATTATTTAAATAAAGTACATTTTATAATTTGAATTTAAATAAAGTTGTTATACAATATATTTATATGTAAATATATAATATATATATCAATATATATGTTAATATATAATAATTCTATATCTTAAAATTATTTATAAATATACATACGTGTTTCTGTATATAATAATATAAGAAATAAGAATATAATGGTTGTTTTAAGTTTTGTTGAAATAAATATATATATATATTTATCTATATTCATATTATACCACTATCTATACAGTATTACAGTATACAAATACTTATAATATTATAATATATCATATAATAATATATCATATATATATATATATATATATATATATAAAGTGAATTTAGTGAGAAAGTGTTAATTACATATAACAATATAATAATAATAAATAAGTGTATACATTCTATAGCATAAATACATAACTTATATGATCGTTTCATCGTATTGTAAATATAAATATAGCAAAATATATCTACATATATATATATATAAAAGTTGAGTGTATTATCAATAATTTATCTATATATGAATATTTAATATTTTACATCCCTTAAGTATTTGTACACATTCGGTATATATAGATATATATGTGTTCTAATAAATTTTATAATCTTATTGGTACGTGAATAAATTTTAATACATTATGTGAAATCTTTATATATATTACAATATAAATTATATGAGTTCTCGTGCATAAACACAAAGCATATATATAAATAGAGTATTTATATAAAGATGATAATCTACAATAAATTTATTTTGTATTGAAATATATTTCATTAATTTGATAAAGAAAATTTATTTCCATATAATTAACGTAAATTATTAATCAATTTTATATATTATTTCCAATAAGTATATATAAAATTTATTTGCATTTAATATAAATAATAATTTAATTATTATTCATATAAATTCTTGATTAAGTTTCAACAAAATAATTATAATTGTAAAATGAAAGTTAATCATTATAGTAAAAAAAAACTTTTTACTTAATCAAACCAAACAACCGTGAAGATTAGCACAAAAAAGTTACGGAACATGGAATCGTTTTGCAAATGTATCTCACGGCGAGATTCTATGGGAAAGCAACGTGTAAATATAAATTTGAAGAAATAAATACGTGCAATTTCGAACCGAAACTCATTTTTTACACTTAAACACCAGAACCAGAACAACAGAACATCTTTTGTCGGTGCCGCGAATGACCAAATTAAATCGATTTCACTGAAATATGTTATATATGCATATCATTAAATGATTATTATTATTTTTTTTATTATTATTATTATATGCTATCAACAAAACGATTTACAGTCATATACTTTATATTTTCATATATATTTAAATATGTAAAGACGATGAATATAAAAAAAAATAGAAAATAAATAGGCAAATAAAAGGAAGAAACAAAAGGATATATGCACAATATTGTAAAATAATAAAAAAAATGTATATAGATATAGTCCTATACTAGAATATATTTTTCTCTGTTATTATACGCGTATGTATAATATATACATTTTAAAATACTGGCCAAATCTGTTCAAATATTTACAAAAGATTTGCTCTATTCAATTGAATGCTTCAATGAGTTTAAAAAATAACATTATATCGTTTCTATATATATAATATTATACATATAGTGTTGACTTTATATATTTACGAATGCTATATAAGTATATATATATATATAGATATAGCTATTTAATTTGAATATATTATATGCATATTGACTAAATGTTTATTCTATTATTTGCTATAGAATATACTTAAGTATATATAAATACTTGTATGCATTATAAAGTCAGAAAAATATTACGAACCAATATTATTTTTATATAAATATATATGATTATCATCAAAATTATGAATTTGTACATGAATTCAGGGATGTATTTTATACAATTCCGCAATGAAATATTACTTGAATCGTAAATGATTTTCTGTAGGTTGTAATAATTTGCGTTCTATTTGATTACCAGAAGTATGTAAAAGTTGAAAACAGCACATTTCTAATGCACCGAACTACTCTTTTCTATTCCTAGTCATCAAATGGAACGTTAATGGTATTTTTATGGCTAAAATATTTTATTCGAAAATTCCATATTCGGGCCTGTATAAAATACATAATGAAATGAAAAAATAAAATAAAATCATCTACATATAGACACATTTTTTGAAATTATATATAGCTATGATGACATATAGGAATGAATATTCTCATCCTCTAATATTTTGCATGCATATTGAATCATAAAAGATACACAGAGACATTTTGTTGCGGAAGGATATCGTATAATAATACAAACAAAAATTGGAAATACATTTTTATTATATATATGATTCAATAATTTTCTTCTTTTTTTTATTTAATTTATACGTATCTCCATATATCTATATTTATTGAAGATATTTCATATATAAATGTTAAAAATAAATACAGATTTTTTTTATTGTTATAATATTTTTATGTGAATGAATAATTGAAAATTACACAGAGTGAAAGAATATAATTTTTTGGGTAAATATTTATTTTTTTAATATTAAAATATCTATATAGAATGGTATATTATTAAGATTTGACGACGACCAAAAATCATTGAAGGGTTTTTATTATATATATCAGATTCGATCCTTTATGAATAATTTTTATAATAATATTAAGCTTTTTAATAATATAAAAAAAAAATTCATAATAATATGATTGGGGGTTATATTATATATGCGGGATTAAATGAAATTAAGTATTATAAAAAATGGTAAATATCTCATTTTTTACATTATTATATATTAATCAAATATTATGTTTGATTTCTAGTGGTTTTTGACTGCATTACGATGTATAAAACATTGGTTTTTCTTCATCCACTAGGTTTATCCTTCCTCAATTATAGATATTGGTTCTAAAACTTTGTTAATTAAAGAAATCATCTTCTGGCGTGATGAAGCATTTGGTTCGCATTATGATTACGAGAAATAGTAAATATTAATATTATTTATTATGAAATATTATATATAAGGTTTTTGCTTCCATATGAATAATTAAAAGCGATAACAAAAACCCAAGTGAAAAATGAAGAAGATTGATCAATTTAATTGAGTCTATAAACAAAAATCGTCGTTTCATCCTTGCGATGAATTACAATTCAATTACTAAAATAATAATTATATATTTTATAACAAGGAAAATTAATATATACTATTAAACATATTAATATTTGAAAAGCATTAGACAAATTATGATAATCAGTATAGTATAATGGGGTCAAAGCAGGTATAAAATGTATATGCGCAAGGTAAGGTTCACAAAATGTTAACATTCTATAATAATATAGAAATAAACTTAACATAAATATAGAACTTCATCCCCGATTTCATTATTACAATATATATATACCGAAATATACGTATTAATATCTTAAAAGTTACATTAAAATAAAAAATCAAAAAAAAAAAACATTGTGTTTTTGCTCCTCTATACCTATATATGTATATAAATATTTTTTTTCCACTGCAGATAAATTTATAAATATATAATAGTATATTATATAATAGAAATAATGATATTAAACGTTGACGATAAATTTATCACGATATATAATGATAATGATGGGTATTTATTTTTATACAATATATAAAGTAAATGAATGCGGTTATATATATTTAGATGAGGTAGCGTATATGTATTTGCATTGCATAAAGCGAGTGATGAATAAGTGGTAGAAATAAATAAGAATTAATATTGACATTCATGCATTCGTTTAATATACGAGTATATATATCGTTTGGTTGCGATTTTTTTTTTGCGTTATTTAATGAGCTCAGTGCACAGAATAAAAAAATATAAAATTGTGTATAATTTAATGTTAAACATTTAATCATTTTAATAGATAATATTTGGAGAAGAAAAAATTCAATTATGTTAAATAGACAAAAAAAAATGAAAAATTATATTGATAACATTATATATATATATCTATAATTCTATATATCTATAGAAAGAAGTGAATTCAATAGAAATTTTTTATATTATATGCATACATTTGAGACATTTTCTTTTGATAGGAAATGTGTGTATATGGAAAAATAAATATAAATCATCACATACGGAGATATAGAAATACAAAAGATTGTTATTTTACAAATATAATATTGAAATATTTAAAAATTAAAAAAAAAAATTCTCATTCCAAGGATGGTTTTCAATTTGATTTTGTTTTTGAATTGCAAAATGTTGTTTGACTTAAAAAAAACTATATTACGAGAGATATTTTGTGACAAATAGAAATTTTCAATGGAATATGATTGTTTAAAAAAAAAGTTAACCAATTTCAATAAAATTTTATTTAATATTTTATCATATATTTATTATAAAATTCATTCAAAATACATCTAAAATTCTGTATATTTATAGATACATATGTATGCATGCATACATGTACTACTTGTAATATTTATTTTATATATATGTATAAATGATGTGTCTATACAAAACGTATATGTATACATAAATGTATATACCGAAATGTTACAAATATATATTTATGTAATTTCGTATATCCTTTCGCTTAGATATGTATATTATGTATATATATATGTCAGATGAGGGATATGTATGATAAAGTTTCTATAAATGGGGAGGGTATACATCATATAACATACATATATACATAATAACATATATATCCATACATATTATTTCATATCAATGCATTTGCATATTTTAAATGGGATGAAATGAGAAGACGTAAATCAAAAGTTTATGAACATTTGCATATGTAATATATATATAAATAATTGATTTCTATTATATTTTATACAATCTCATTCATAATATTCTTGGTTATATATGAATATATAGGATAAAATATTTGTATATACAATAGAATGAATTTATATTATTATAAATATAGAGATGTAAATGCATAAATAATACAGTGAATTCTACTAAAAAAGTAAAGATATTCGAGGTAATGTTTAACTATGCCGATCATTTAATCATTTTAACGTTGGCTTTTTTATATTTTGAAAACAGAACCATAATCTCTTAAATAACTTCATTTTATTTTAAATGCGATTTCTATAGATCAAAAAACAAAAAAATAAAATTAAAATTTTTCAAAATATATTTGAAAGCAGGTTTGACTGTATATATTACTTATTGCATAATATTATACATGATATTTTCCAATTTCATTTTTTTCCATTATAGAAATTTTCGAATTTATATAGAGAGTAACATACACATATGTATATAAATATATAAAAATAAATAAATAAATAAATTCTATATTATATCTTGTAATTTGATTTATTATTATACTTAAAAATTATACGCGTATACTCATATATATACTCATTCGCATTCAAATGGCTTAAATATATAAATATATATAGTTACTTATATGTTTGTATATACGATAAATATTAAGAAAAATATTGCAATATATTTTGATGGATTAAATTGTAGTATATATATTTATAATTTATATATATGTATTATACGAATTCAATAATTTAAAATTCTAAAATAGATCTATATTTTTCAATATATTGTTATTTTTTTATTTCTTCCTTCATTTACTATTTATAATCACTATATAGCTCAATATAAATCAATAAATTAATTTTTTCATATCATAATATCAGATCGTCAGACTAATTACCGTAAAAAAACTAATTATATGAAACCAATAACCGCAAATACTCATATTGGACGCTCTAAAACCAATCGTCAAATGTTAGCGCTTTTTTTTATCAATTTATCGACTTTGGGTTACTTATAATAAATTTTGGAATAATCTATACAATATTTTCGAAAAAAATAAAATAATTAGCAATTAAAAAAATAGCAATAATTCTTCATATTTTCCAAAGCATTTTATTGTTTATATATAAAAAAAATCCGCTAAATAAATTACAAAACTAAACAAACAACTCTAAATAATATATACATATAAGGTTCATTTAATAGCGTACACAAATATCGAGTATTTATATCTACTACGCGGTATATGCATGCCATCAGATATATGTGTAAATTAGAAGGGTGTCAAAAATTTCATTTCCTACTTAACATATCACATATGCATTAAATATACATGTGGTGTTGATATTAAAACAAATGCAAGAATGCTTTCACTTGTATATGTATACAAAATATATATGCGGTATAGGATCATATATATTTGTACTCTCGATAAATATATACATACGATACGTATAATACTTTACAATCTATTTATTTACATATACAAATGTTTCTAACATATATTGTACAAAATAATGCATAAAAATTAACGACATATTGGAACATGAATATAAATTGCATTCTTATTCCGTAAATGTACTTGCAAAAATATACACTATATATATATACAGAATTATAGAATATTTATATTTCAAGGGAATAGTACAGTTTTATAGAGGGGTTTGTGTTTGAACAAAACGTATCGAAAAATCGAAAAATATATATATTGATGACAGTAAAAGATGTTATATAATTTGTATATGGAAAATTTCTATAGACAATATATAGAGATTTTATATATGGAAAACCAATTAATAGTTTACATTTTTAAATTGTCTATCGATCTCTAAAATGAAAAAACGAATAGTAATGTCAAACATAAAACGAGAATTTTTCTACATTTACGATATTCAGAATATTTTATATAGCCGATGATAAAAAAAAACTTTCAGAAACATTTTTTCAATAAAATGATATCAAGATTTGTGAGGTATTCGATGAAAACGTTATATTTGCACCCGATAAATAAGTTATTGATATATAAATATAATAAATAATGCTTTCATTTCTCAATGGTTTTATTATAATTATTATATATATATTCGTCGTAAAAAGTAAAAAATAATAAAAATAAAATATTTACCATACCATAAAGGGTGTAAATAAAAATCAATGCATGCAATGTATAGAGTATGTTTGTATATAATAAAATTTGTTCTCATTATGCTAATTGTTATTTATCACAAAAAAATAAAATAAAATAAATAGAAAAGTGAACAATAAAAAAGGTGAAACCTATTTTGTAAATATATATACAGTGTGTATATATATACACAGTACCACCCTAAATAAATTGTGTTAATTGAAAAACAAGGAATATAGTTTTTACTATCTACCTGTCGTTTGATGTCCAAATTGAAAACAATATTATAATTTCACATCAACTTTTTCAGAAACATTGATTTTTCTTAAAACTTCTCGCGATAACAAAAGTTTTTTTTCTAAATAACTTTCGTGCAGGACGAAATCGCAAAAAACATCCCGAAATGAACTATTTGCTGGAAATAGAGAAATAGTATTCGACTTTGTAGGGTGATACTGGGACAACCTGTATAAAACCATTAAAAATGTCCATCTTATTTCCAGTTAATTAGAATATGGAATAGATATACGAAAAATAAAAACGGCAAGTAAAATTTAATATTTTATATATACACTATATACAATAATTATTATCAACGAATTATATTTCTGATAGTATTTATATAAAATTCTATTTTATTTTTACATATTTATATAATTACCATTTAAAGTGAATAAAAAGCGATCCTTTTACATTTATTTTATAGAAAACTCTAATACTTAATGTATATATTCATATACATAAATATTTATATTATAATAATATATAAATTATACCTATATAAATATATAATAGATGATTATACACAGGTATGTAAGATTTATATGACAATAAAATAGAAAAAAAAAATTATTTAATTAGGGTGGGTCGAGATTTTAGATAATATTCCAGATTTATGACATAACGTGACAAAACAGCACCACACATTTTTTATTATATATATTTTATTTTTTTAATAATAATAAATATAAGCATTGGTCATAATTCGTAATATAGTGGTAATAATAATAATATGTAATAATATTAAAAAATACATATAATGTTAATATGTGCAAACTAAATAAATACATACATATATGTATATATGGATACTAGGTTAAATATATAAATATAATGAATAATATAAAAACATATCAAACGTTAATCATTGATTAATTATATTTTCTTGCAAATGAACTGTGGAAAATGTATATACATATATATATTTAAATATAAATATGTAAAATGTATTATAGAGAAAACATAAAAAACGAAAGTTTATATATTTAACTTATATATAAAATATTATATATTTATGAATATATAAGTAAAAGAATTTTGTTGAAAGGTGTGGAAATTAATTTTTTTATTTCAATTATTTTTATTTTTTAGATCTTTTTATATATAATAATTATATTGAGTAAATGAAATGTTATAAAAAAAAATTTAATTCATTTTAATGAACATTGGACATTGTAGATGCTAAAGTAAAATATTCATCATTAAACTTTTATTTAACCTGAAGTCGCCCACATAATCCTGTTACCATACACCTAATGTTCGATAACTTTACGGATATTTATGAGAGATAAAAAATTAATGAATAAGAAAATTAAAACGTTTTTATAAAACATTTTTAATATCGTAAAAAAATTTGTTTTTAAATAAATTTATTTTATTTAAAAATATTTAATATCATGTAATTTTCTCATTTATTAATATATATGACATTATAATTAAAGTAAATATTGCAGACACTATAATATTAATATGTTAAGGTTCATTCATATAAAAATTATTCAAATGAGATATGGTACAAAAAAAATTAAAATATTTTTATTTTAATATGCCTTATGTTTTTGATAAAATAATATATGTGTAATTAAAATGGTGACGAGGAGCAGCGTGTTTTCAATCTATTATATATATCAAACAAACTAAACAATTTAATACTTTTATTTTCAACTTATTATGATTTTATAACCAAATATACGAATAATATTCATGCGATTTATTTTTATAAGAATAAACGTATAAACATATAAACATTTTTTGTTTGATTTTTTTTTTTTGGAAAATTATTTTATTTTATTTCCTATGTTATAGGATATCTGTGTAATGTGTATATAAAATAGAAAAACAGCAGGATGTCAAGAATGATTTTTATATTTAATAACTGCCCGCATTAATAATCAACAAAAATCTCATATATAAACATTTCAGGGTTATTTGGTTTTGTTTTTGCATGACATTAAATAAAATGCAAAAAATAAAACGTATTAATTAATTATATAGCAAAACAAATTCATTTAAAAAGTATAAAATTAAACTGTGTAATAAATTGTCATAAAGTTAAAATTATATTTATGAATTACATTTGAATGTTCACATATCGATTTTATATTGTATTTATATATATGCTAAGGTGTACTTATTCAAATACAAACTACAAAAAACAAAAGTTATACATATAGATTAAAATTTAATGAATAAAAGAATATTTAATTAGATTATATATAACTATTTGTATATATATATATATAAATAACCAAACCAACCAATATTCCATATTCAGATATACCAATTAATTTCATTCTTATACATTCACACGTATAACTTATTGGATATATACTGTGTGTTATATATGTTTAATCCAAAAATCAGCACTTAATCTTTGTCTAGTGATCATTTCTTATTAAAAGGTATCTCGTTCTTATACTCTTCCAATATATATGTTTATATACAATGATGAATATTTATCTATATGGGTTTACATATATATATATAAATATATATATATATATATATATATGAAATGAATTTATATATGGATAATTGTGGGATGGTTGCTTTTGGTATCATATTTATATATATATTTAACCATCAATTTATTTGGTATGTATATACAAAAGAGGGTATATAAATATACATATATATTTAAATGGAAAATAAAAGGTGATTTTGTATAAATACAATAGACGCAGATTTATCCATATATATATATCGCCTTTATATCTGGAAATATTATAAGAGGAGGATGAATTTATATATTGTAATCTATCTATATATAAGATGAAAACCTATATTTATATATAAATAAATAAATAAATATAATTTAATACAAAACACCTATAAAGCAGATATATATACAATTAATACCACACTATAATTCTCTAACCAAAAACTTTATATACTATGTGTGTTCACTAATATATTATATGCATATAAATATCTAATATATATGTGAATTATATTTACGATATTATATTTAAGAAACTGTGTAATTTTCCTATTTGCCTTATAAGAGGTATACTATATATATATATATCCACATATATATACATGATTATATATATGTATGTATATTTATATTCTATCAACACCTCGAAATGTATCAGGTTTTAATAATTCAAGTCCTCAACTAGTTGTTTTGTAAACATAAATATTACATGTATATATTTAGTTATATGTAATCAAATAACATGTATAACAAGTGGATTGTATAAACATTAATATTGCAAATTTATACGATACATTCATTCATGTATATATCTATATTCATATACAGTGTTATATATATGTGTATTGTAAATGATGATGGGTTAACGTAAAGGGATGAAAATATTTAAAAGAAGTGAAACTTTAAGATATTTTGTGAAATTCAATCTCTATAACCTATATACATATGAAAAGATTAAAATTTATTTCTTTTTCTATATAGAAATATATATAAGTATAAATACCTGTATCTATATCTAAATATAGATCTTTTATTTTATATATACGCGTATATACTTGAATACATTTTGATATTCTATATATAAACATTGTGTTTAACTTTGTATCGTGACGGAGGGAGGGAAATTAAAACTTAAAAATATAAAATATAGATGAATATATATATATATATATATATATATATATATATATATTAAGATTTTTCCTAAATATGCAATTAAAATATTGAACTTTTTTAATAATAAAATGTGCAACAAAATATTTTTACCAGTTTAATATTACACATAATATAAATAATATATATATATATATATATATAATAATAATACATGATAAGAATAAGATATAGAAGTTATTAGCTTTTATCTTATATATATAAGAGAAAATATTTTAATATATAAAATATTAATATATTCACATCTTATATATACACACAATTTCATATATTTTTAAAGGTGATAAAGAAAATTCGACGAAAAAGAAAAATTTAATATAAATAAAATTTTATATATAAAAGAAATTTATGATTATATATAAATTAATAATCTTATATACATAGTTTTGATAGGGCAAGTGGCCTTTTTTATATAGATATATGTAAAATCTTATTTAATTTATGTTCATGTATGACATATATTTATGAATAACATAAAGAATTTATGATGGAAATCAATATGATTTATATAATCTAAATAATCGAAACAAAGACTTTTTTGTTAAAATATCAAAATAGCAAATATTTTTGATATCCATAAATATTAGTGTGTACCAATAAATGATCCCATAAAGATATAAATAATAAAAATACAACATTTAATTATTATATAAAACGATACATCTATAAAATCAACATTGGTTAACCAAATACACAATTTTTCAAAAAAACAAAAGCAAAAATAAGCAACAAAATGATTTTTCGATAAAGTCAGTCATTTTTTTATTTTTTGTTAGTAAAATAAAATGATAGATAAATAAAAAAATTACACGTATGTGAATAAATAACATAAATAATGCATGTATGTCTGTATATGTATACAATTTATAAATTAAGTTTCATAAGATTATATATACATAAATTTTTGTTGTATATATATGCATGAAAAATTCATAAGTTTTAAAAGTTTTCTAATAAAATTTATTATTATATTTAATTGTAAATATTTATTTTCTATATTTTTAATTTTAATTTTAACGTCATATATTGTATAATGAGATTACATATATACATATTATATATAACTAGATTCATTTTCATATATATATATATATATATATATATATATAGATAAAGGAAAGTATTATACAAATGTATATATACGCATTTAACATATATGAGCTAATGCGATCTATTTATATATATATAGAAGAAAATATATTAATATATATTATTATATTATATAAACTTTTTCTTGAAAATATTAATATCTATATTTGTTAAAATAAAATCATTTTTATAAGATATATATTGAAATATAAATAAGATTTTCAAAGAAATATATTGTAAATTTTATATATGTATAACATCAAATACTATATATGTGTATATAAAAGCAGAACGATATGTAATTTACTAAATATATGTATTGTATTTATATATACTTATATGTATATAAGAAATGAGTAAAATATAATTTATATATAAAAGCGAAATGTTCGCACAGTTTTCATATATATACATATATAGAAAAATAGAAAAATTAAATAAAAATAATTTTCATTGTTTAGGAAAGTTAAACAAAATATCATGAAATTTTATTGTTTTAATAATATATGGTACAATATACTATACAGGGGTATATACGTATATGAAAAAAAATGAAACACTTGATTTCAGTTATGATATTACATTTCGTCCATATACGTAGATAATTTGGTCAGATAGATTCTATCAGCAAATTGGATATTGCATATTTTGCCAAATTAATGAAATTCATTGCCATATTAATTTTAAACCATATTGTTTTTTAAATTCTTTATTTAATGTTGCAGTTACTTAAATTATTTTACCAAATTTTCCGAAAAATAATTATATATTTGATGAAATGAAACGAATAATATTCCCCTGAAGTATATAGTATATAGTATACACACACATCATTATTATAGATGTTAGATTTATTCATATATATTCTTTTCCTAGTTTTTATACAATGCATATATAACATAACTTATATAATTTAATATTTATAGAACCAAAAATTTCGTGTGTATCTTTTAAAAAACAATTTTTATACATATATACTATACATGTATGTCTATTTGAAAATTTGAATGGATTACATTATTATATTTATATAGTAAATATAGAGATCTAGGTATATATAATACATTTATATATACATACCTTTTATATATATATTGCATATTAAAAGTCTTATCTAAATATAGATTATTATGTGTTTATTGTACATGTTTGTTTATAAATATATAGCTATCACAAATACACCAACGCACAACAAATTTTCGGTATATACAAAAAAATTATTTGTGTCGCGAAATTGTAAAATAAATTATATTCAAGAAAGATCCAGTATGATTATAAAATCATTAATTTCCTTTATGCATACGTTTTTAAGTATCCATCCGAATAGGATATTTATTGTATGGCTCATTAAAAGAAATTTTTTAACACACCACTTTTATTATATACAATTTTAGAAGTGTTGAATAATCCTAACTAAAATTCATAATATAAATAAGGTTTTTACCATATCATAACAAACAACTCAACTTCTTTAAGATTTTTTTCGGAAAACCAATTGAATTTAAATATATTCTTTTATCGAGCATATGCTATTATACCTTTCTGTTCCCTTTTATATACTTATAAAGGTATACTTTATAGTTTAAAATTCCGATAAATTAATAATCTAACTTAATTATGATACGTATAAAAAAAAAGGTATTTTTAATTTAAAAATCAATACTATATATATTTAGTTACGAATTCCACTTTGTTTAAAAAACATCTAATATTTTTATCGCATTTGTATATATAACAAATTTAAATATGAAGAAAAATTTTATTTTATTTTATATTTGAATTATTATTTATATTCTCCTATTAACTATATATGGAATCTGTATAATCTGATATTTATATATGTATATATATAACCACACATCTTTTATTAACAGAAAATAGTAAATAATTTTACCTATACTACCTAGTATATGTAGTATATACCCTATAATTTAACTTTATTATATTCACCTATATATGTATGTATACTTAGTTACTATCATTTGTATAACGACATATCGTTTAATACAAATAGTTATATACTTATATTATTTGTACATATGTGAAAATGAACATATCCATTTCACTAACATAAATATATGAACAATTATAGTAAAATATTTTAGAGGTATTTTCATATACAGATATATACCATATATTAGCTAAATTGAAATTTTACTTGTTGATATAAATATATATTATATATAATGTTATGTTACATGTTTGTTTATATTCAAAAGAAGAACTTTATCGTTGAAATTAATAATGTTAAAATTATATATATAGTTATAGTTATTACAAAAAGAGATAAAGAAAATAATATCAAATATTATATATTATATATAGAATTTTCCCATTATATATGTTATATATATAAAGTACATTATTTTATTAAAATTACTAAAATAAGTTTTACTTCGATATGTTTTATATAAAAGTATATTCTAATGAATTATTAGAAATTATTATATCTATAATCTAATATATGTATTTATATGAAATTATATAATGAATATATACACTTTTTTATTTAAGAAAAACCATAAATCAGTTTATCATTTTTAATATATGTATGTCCGAAAGCAAGTCCAATATTATTATATATGTGTATAAGGTCAATAATATTTTTTGAGATATATAAATATATGGAAAATTATATATAAAAATAGTCAAACACACAAAATTTTATTAATATTTGAATGAAAAAACCTTATAGAAAAACATATATAATAAAAATTATAGGACAAATATGAAAATAATATTATTTATATATATAAAAAAGAAAAATCTATGTCACATACAAATAATGTCATTTTTCATGTCAAACAATTGTATGTTATATACATGAATATAAATATAATTTAAGTATCATTTGTCATTATCAAACAATTCGCTAAAATATATAATGATTTTTTAGTATTATTATGTGTAGGCATTTATAAATCATATATATAATATATTTAAGCTATATAATATATTGTATCAAAGATTGTACATATATATATTTATAAATTTATATACATTTAATGTATACATATATCTATGTTCTATGTATATATATATAGATAAATATATTAGATTACAAATTACGCATATATAAGTTGGTAATCATAATAATATAATATACAATATAAAAGTTTCGAAAATAAATAAATATGTATGTATATGATATGCATATATGAATTATATATATGAAAAATATTTGCATTTTCTTTGTATTTATACATACAAATATTAGGCATCACAAAGAAATTTATATATATATATATATATATTTGATTTGAAGAAAATAAAAAAAAAGATGTAGAATCAGAAATCACAAAATCTCATACTTTTTAAATCTATATAATCATATCGCGCATATTGTATTCATTCGTTATATTCTCTTTATTCAAAAATAGATATATTTTTCTAAAGTATGTATAATAATAATAATGATAATAATAATAAGAAAACAACAAAACTCATATAATAGCAAATATTTGTGAAAATGTAATATATAAAATAAAATGGTAAAAAGGGTGATGGTTTTAGGTTCTTATATATATATGATTATTGTATATGTATAGCAAATATATAATGTTGGTGAAAATATAATTTGTAATTTGTAATATCTTGTAACTTTTTAACATATTTCTTTATATACTAATAATGCATAAAAATAATAACAACAACCATATTATAAAGAATATTATATTTTAGTATTATTATTATTATTATTATTATATAGACGAATATGTACAAATATATCTACATATATTATATATATATATCTTTATAAATGGAATTAAGAAGAAAGATACTGATAGCAATAATATAGCGTGAGGTGTGATAATATTATGCTATATATTTATTTATTATAATATATATATATAAGGGAGTATCTATTGGTTGATATTTACAATGTGAATATATTAAATTTGGATATATTTCTATATAAATATAGAAAAGTTTATATATATATATATAGTTAAAAGTGAAATGAAAACGTGATATAAACAGGAAAATATTTAACGCGAGAGAGGGTTATATATTAACGCATGTTCTATATATATATATATATATATATATACTTTTAAACATTAACTATATATGCTTATACATAATATATAAAATAGTATTGACTGTACATTCTTACAACTAAATATAATATATATTTTTATGTCTCCAGGGGGCAGTTTATGGTAACACCTAATATACCAACGCAACCCTTAAATTTTAAGAAAACATTTCTTTTCAACAGCCTTTATAAAATTCTATATAATATAATATTTATACAACTCGCGAATATATCCATAAGCATATAATTCACAATCCATATATATATTTATATAAATTTAGATGTTTATTAAGAAGTAAAAGAAAAACCATTTTCTATAATATGGAATTTATAATTTGATAACATTGTTACTAATAATTATGTCTATAAGATCATTATTTATACTAACTGTTTTTAAACAATATATCTATATATTCACTATCTTGTATATATGTACTACAATAATAAAAATAATAATAATATCTCTATATAAGATGAATTTTTCACACTTTTTATTCATTATTCTTTTATTGTAATACTTCTTTAGAATATAATATTCGTTTATTTGTTGTTATATAATCATTTTTGTTGGTTAATCAAAATTGTAAATTGTATATTTAAGATATATGTATATTACGCGTATGTTTGTTTCGAAGAATATATGATAAAAATAATAATAATAAAACTTTCGTTACAATACGATGATATATTTTATCATTGTTTTTAGAAATACCAGAAAAAAATATATATATATAGGATAGGCACTGATATATAAATTTCATACATTAAATATTATGATTTATAATTTTTTGTTTGTTTGTTTTGTTTAAAAGAAACGCAATAAAGATATATAAATTTTCTATATAAATTATCAGATTCCTTTAAAAATGTTTAATCAAGAAAGAAAAAAAATTTAAATGTGAATATTTTCTACATTTTAAAATGTGATATGCTTAAAAATGTTTCTATAGGAATAAGAAAATGCAGTAAAACGCTTTGTTTGGTCCTTAACTATCGACTTAAATATATGTATATGTAATAAATTCCATTAAACTATAATTAATTGAATTAAAAATTCAATTGTTTTTAATTAAGAATATATGAGGTATTGAAATTATATGTAGAAAATAAAAACCTTTTCATAAAATAGTTACGCTAACAAATATTATTAATATATACAACAGCAAAGAAATGAATTATTTCCCGCAAATGTATATTTATCTATTTATTACATTCACATATTTATTATTGTTTGTACATAATATATGATGAGACATAAAATATAAAGTATATATACTATATATGTGATATTATTAAAATAACAATAATATATATTAATAATTATAATATTCAAATTTATCTATATTTATTTAATTTTCTATATTACATTAACATTTCTTCATGTGTTTGTAGTTAGTCATATATTATATACATATATGTTTGATAAGTCTTATAAAACTATAATTGAAATAATTAATTTATACCTAACAATAGATATATTATAGAATATATTTATTTGATAATATATCTTTAGATATATATATACATTTATTTTCCTTTTCTATTTGTGCACATCTTTATAAGACAGGATATAGATAATTTTAATTCATATACAAATATATATATACATATATTTATAACAAAAATAAACTATATGTATAGTATGTTTAGAAAATATATGTATATTTATATACATCAATCAATATAATTAAATTCAATCAAAACAATGCTGTTGAAATGTTGATAAACGACTTCATATTAATATATTTCGTATATATACAAATATATAAGAGTACTCGCAGTATATAGTATGTAGTGAGTATGTGAATTTTATAATAAATAAATATAGTAAAATCGTACACATATTTGGCATATGGAATACATACGAAATAAACCGTCAACAATTGAATTCATATATCCATATTTTCGTATTTATATATTAATAAATGTATAGTTCAACACAGGGTGTGAATTGCGTAAATCATTTTTACTTTAATTTTTCGGATATAAACAATTAAAATTATATAAATTATATGAAATTTTAAACAAATTTTATAATTTTTCCAATATTTTTGGCCTTGCAAATAATGATGCACGTTCATTAAATCAACGATTTAGATATTGTGATGTGATCTTTTTTTAAACAACTTGTACACAATTTTATAATCATATATAAATAAATAATAAATATATATATATAGTGAAGAGGTAATATTATAGACAATATATTTATATACCATATATGAATATATTTATATAATAAATACATATATGTATCTGTATATATAGAATATTCATTTATCTTCCTGTTATTCTAATTCAAAAACTTCTCTATATTGAATGTGTATATTTGAATATATTATGTTAACAGAAATATTTCCACCAAATATACTCTATATGCAAACGTTGATTTTATTATTATTACAAATATATATTTATTTATATGAATGATATATAAATAGTTATATATGTAAAATTTATTATTATTATTTAAAACCAATCCAATTTAAAATTATTTTATATAAATATACTTATATATATATGTATACAGCTACCTTCAATTGTGATTGTTTATTATATTTGTATTATATATAGATTTAAGGATGATGAAATACGCAGTACCTATATATGATTTAATAATATCATCATATGTATTCATTGTTAAGAATTAATTAAGGAAAATCAATTTACACGGATAACGAATTATAATTTTCAATCGGATTCACACAATAGAATGCCAAATTTTCGCAAGACATGAATATGCAAATTTCTTATCGGGAATATTAAAAATAATAAAATTGAATGAGTTTCGATTTCTCAAATTTTTACGAATTCAAGTTTTCCCTCGATTCTGTACATTATGATATATCGTGGGTTCTCAAGGTATATACACAATTGAACAATACAATCAAAAATATAAAACAAAATCTAAAACAAGACATTTATAGAACAAAACCAAAAATTCTTTTAATAAGAATAAAAAAACAAGTGAATGATCATTTAGGTTATTGATAAATGCATTTTAATAATCTCTATAAACATGTAGTACATTATATGGCATGATTATAATATTTGAAACATTTAGTATATATAAATAAACCGTGCTTAAAGGATAGACAAGGTAAAAACACGCAATAAATTCATTACTTAAATTAACCTGAGTATTAATGCTATATTCTACATAGTTCATTTTATATATATTAATATACATATTCAACCAAATATATTTATATCTATATGGAAAATTGAATTGAAACTTGGATTCTTTTGTTGTTAAACATAAATTATCTATATTCCTTTAGTTTATATATATTGTTTATTGTTCGTGTATATATATATAATATATATATGTATATGCATGCATTAAATTATGCGGCAACATACACAGAAAAATAACATAATTTCATTTGTGTATAATTTTTCATTTTCAATATGTATTTGGGAAACGATTGGCCACTTTATCTATATCTATATCTATATATCTGTTTATTATAATAATATTTCTTAATAAATAAATTGAATTCAAATGAAACAATTTATTTGATAGCTCCTGTTGAATAACATAATAACATATAATATATATATAATAAAATAAAAAAAATTACTTTTATACCCTCAGCCATATATTTGGCTAAATTTATTTATTTTGATAGTGCGGATGGTATATATATATATATATATATATATATATAGTCAATCATATATATAGATGGCTACAAAACGCATATACATATATGGTTTATATAAATATGTATATATAGTTTTATATGAAAATAATAAAAATAATAACAAACGAAAAAAAAAAAATAGAATCCCATATGTCTATATATAATATTATTATGTTTATTTCTATTTTTCATTTATCAATCGTATATGGTATACATACGCAAAATTGGTCCATAACTCAAATGATCATTCATCAATCATAAATATAAGGATAATATGAAATTGGTTGTATTTATATATTAGGTATTTATAACTAGACAATACAGCGGGTCTTCGTTTTTGGAAATAAAACCATAAAAACCAAAAAATCCAAGGTACTTTTTTTTATCACTTTTCTCGACGAAGGAGCTCCAAATTCAAGAGCTCCTAAAAGAAGTCTCGTTGTGTTTCAAGCCAATAAACCAGAAATTTTGTATTTGGAGGTTTGATGAAAAATGGAAAAACTTTTATTCGGTGAATTTTTTCTGTTCCCATCACATCCAGGAGCATACAAATCCAATGATGTTCTGGGTAATGAATTTTAATACATTCGTGTTCTACTTCATTTTACATTAAAATTTTTTGAGTAGTTGATTAGTGATTAATTTAAGTCGCCTTTACACTATGGCTATAGCCACCAGTATGTGCACTCTGTTACAAGTGTTCATCTGGACGCATTTTTTTTATGATAGGATTTATGGTATATAATTATTATAATAAATACATTTTTTCAGTTGTTTATGATGTGAATCATTTAAGAAGAGATATAATTTTTAAGTTTAAATTTAGCAATAAATAAATTAGGTTGGAAAACAATTAATTGAATGATATAATAGGATAATAGAAATTTTATAAAATTGAAGTTTAACAAAATACAAATTTGTCCATGTAAATAAATAAATAATAAGGATAAAAGAAAATATTATATACATAAATGAAAAATTAGTAATTTGTATGCATATTTTATATTATGAAAATATACATACATATATTATATATATATATATATATGGTCGAAATGGATTGAAAGATGTTTATTAATTTCATAAATCATATGACAATAAATTTATATCTTCATTTATATATCGAAGTATCAGAATGATATAAATGATATAACAAATACAATATATATATATTTATATTCCCATATATATAAATATCCTATATACATATTCAATTCGTTTGTTTTATTTGTGACGTGAGGACAAATTGATTTGGATCCTTTAGGGACATCACAGAAAACCCATCTATTCATTGATAGCTTTAGATATTTTATCTTTATATACATATATTAATATTATATAAATACATCTACAATATTCATATATATATATTGAATGAATCGAGTTGACTTTTGCATGTATTATTGTATTTTATATAACAAAAATACATATAATTTCTCATTTATATATCGTATATCTGCCGTATCAAATATACAACACATTTATTATGTATATATACATAACTTAATATACACATCCTATATATTATATTTATATATAAATAAATTCATCTATATATATTTATATAATAACAACATTCTATTTCCCGTTTCATTTGATGACCAAAATGTATCATTTTGATATTCTATATTTGTTTCTTGAGTTCGTGAACTGAATCGACAAGTGAAATTTTCTTCTTATATATTTAAAGTCATAAATCGAGGGTGAGTTATTGTGCTATAATCCTGGTAAGTTATTGAGAATAGAATGTTATATATAGTATTATAAAAAAATAAATAAAATTATATATATACAAACAGATATGTTCATTCAAAAATATATAATACAAAATATAAACGTAAAACTAGAGATCAAATATATAAAATGTATATATAATATAATATGAATGATGGGAAGGATAGTATAGAATATTTTATACATTAACTATATTTTATATATATACAATATATGAATCCTCTTTTTTGATAAATATGAATGCCATTTTCTTGATACATATTCTATATATTCATATATATTCTATATATTATATATATGTATATTTATAGCGATATAGATGGTTACATCCGAATGATATATTTCCCACACATAACAACGAAATATAACAATAACAAAAATAAATATTTATATGATGAATGTCTTTATTCAAATTTGACATGAATTAAGAAATATATCTATATATAAATTTATATATACCTATATAGATATTAGGTTTTTTTTATTTATGATTTAAAAAGAAAATTGATTTTGCATTAGGAATTGTATTTTTATTATACCACACACTCAATTTCTCTTTTCTGTATTATATACGATTATATATATTATTGGGTATTATATTTAAATAATTCTACATATATGTTATACATCAGAAAATAAAATATATATTTGGTTAACTTATGTATGAGGTTTGAGGTATATATAAAAAGGAAATTGATGTTATAATAAATAATATGAATAAAAGTTATAATGTTAAATTAATGTGATTTTTCTACGGTATTTAGGCTTT
This sequence comes from Dilophus febrilis, assembly GCA_958336335.1. Taxonomy (NCBI): domain Eukaryota; kingdom Metazoa; phylum Arthropoda; class Insecta; order Diptera; family Bibionidae; genus Dilophus; species Dilophus febrilis. The sequence continues at coordinate 11,899,802 of OY284470.1, read as the reverse complement.
ATAATGATTTTCAATATATGTTTATTGCATAAAGATATTAAGATGTTTGGATTACATAAATTTGTTTATTTTTTTTTTTCATTTAAAAAATGCATTCTTTTTATAATATACATAGATTTTCTGAAAGGTATTTGATTTTCGTTTAACTGTCTGCCAATTTTATATATCCATGTGCAAATAAATCTTATTTAATTTATGTATATAATCCATAGATTTTTAATTTATATGCATATTTGCTATATAAATATATATTAATTTTATTTATGTATATATAGACAAACATTCCAAAATATTTGAATTTGATTGAAAAGGGAAATAAGTAGAAAATACATTTACATATTTTCATTCAAATAGTTATATATATATATATCTATATATAGTATAAAAGTCCAAGAAATGTAATATGAAAGACGGCTTTCCAAAATAATTCTTCCTGCTATGTATACATTACAAGTATTATATACAAGAATATAACTAAACATTTTCGTAGCAAAGAATTTCAACAAGATATATAATATATATAAATAAATAAATAAATATATTAGAGGGGATGGAAATATTATTATTATTTAGTTTTCTATAATTCTAATCATCCTATGAATTTTCTATATATAAGTATATTTCTTCAAGAATGTTTGATTTTATATATAAGAATGTATATATATATTATTATAAGAAAATATGCAATCATATACATATACATATTATAATAGACAGTTGACATTATTGGATATATATATATATCTTTGATGTTAATAGAATTTAATTTCAATGTTATTTTATCTAATAAAATATTGTTTTTTTTTCTAAAATAATTATATAAATATTTATATGAATGCGTATAGAGTAATTCGAAATTCCTCTTTCATCTATTTGCAAAAGCTTTCAATTCAAGTTTCCTCACCTTCTATATATAGCATGGACCATATATATGTTATTTCAAGACAATTATAAATAATTCTGTTATATATGACAATAAGATCTTTCTCCAATCAGATTTTTGTTTTTTTTTTGTTTATGCTTATATAAACACTATATTAAAATTTTAAAATAAAATATACAAACTTATTTATGTACGTATTAACAAAAGACATAAAATAATAATATACAATTATTATATATATAGTTTAGTCATACATGTGTATATTTATATGGAATATAGCATGTCCTTTTTTGTATATATATAATTTTAAAATCATCTTGGTTTTGCCAATAAATTTTAAATTCTCTTGATACAGAATATACAATTCAAAATAAAAAAAAATAAAAAATAAAACAAAATAAGAAGTATAATTCAACGGAATTCACTATATAGATATATATCGTGTACGAATAGAAATAATAAATTAATGCATATACGTATCTTTATATATCTATATATATAAACAGTAAAATATATATCTTAGGATTTATAAACATTGCATATATATGAAAAAGTATATAATAGTAAATAAGTATATATATATATATATATAAATAAATGAAAATAAATACAAAATAAATAATTTACACAACTTCCATTTTATTGTTCTGCATTAAGATAAACGTATTTTATTGTTAGTTTCTGGTTGTAACTTCCTTTTCTTTACTCACTATCAGTATATTATGCATATATATGTACATATATAGATATTCAATGTATACATATATGTAGAATATGGTATCATTTGTTATATATATATATTCATATGTAGTACCCGTTTTATATAGTTTTTATATCTATCTATACAACGATGAGATGATGATGATGAGTATGAGCGCATGAGGTACATATGTAATTTGTATATATACAAATAATGAAGAAAATTTCGTAAAGGATATGGAAAATGTAGATGACATAAAGGAATGAGAATTTTTCATTATATACATATGTACATTATACATATTTTGTTATATGCAATGACATACCATATAAATATTTACAGTTACAATAACAATAATATATCAAAAGCCAAAAAAGAATTTTACATTTAATCCTATTTTTCTCAATTTTCTAAATACATTTTTTTAACTTTACATTGAAAATATGAATTATAATTAGCAATTGATATCAATCCTATTAAAAAAAAAGTGATAGATTTATAATTCTATTATGATTATTTCTAAGAAAATTAAAGATCAGAATTATTTTAAAATTTAAAATTAGAGAATTATATATTTTCTTGAACGCAACTGTTTATATAACAAAACATATATAAATATATATATTTGATAATATATTTGTCGGTTAAGCAAATATATTGAACAATGTACAAGATGCAGTTTCCATGTATTTATCTTCAATATGTTTTGTTGTTTAAATATATATATTATATATATACAGAATATTTTATAATAAATATAAAATAGAAAATTATTGGTAGTGGTTGTGTTTCTGGCAATGTTTAATTATAATTGTTTAAGAGTTTGCTGCGAATCTATTATATATTATATATATTTCTATATATGTTTTGAATTTATATATATTTTATATTTCTTATATGAACATTGTATCTTATAAAATTGTTTAAAATGAAAGAGAATAATTTATATATTATTATTATACCATATGATAAATATTTATGATCAAAAGCACGATTTCTATTTTCAAAATCTATATACGCTTTTATTAAAATGCGATTTGATTCAAATTTAAATAATATGTAAATAAAAAAATCCATCCGAATTACAAAAGCTGTTCTAGTTTACTTCTTTTATATATTATTTGACAATGTTTATTTTAAATGCGCATACAATAAATAATTCGTCCTGACCTGATGGTCGCCATTTAGAGATTCTTATAATATAAACTCATAAAAATAGAACACCCCATAATTTATTCATATTTACATAACATAATTTTTTTACATGATTTTCATCCATAATTTGTCATTAGATTTTTTTTTTTTGCTCCATAAATAAATTTATATATATATTATTAAATTAAAAAGCAAACCATATCAATCTGATATAAAATATATAAAATATATATATATATTATAAAAGTTATAAAGGTGTGTCCTTATTTATATGCATTAAACTAATTATACCACCTCTGTCTATATCTGTCTATCTATATATTATACATACATATATTCTTATATATATTATATAGAGAATATTTATTATTATATTATATAGGTAACACACATATATATATATTTTTATTAATTTTAATATTATTAATAATATTAAAACATTCTAATTTTTCTTTCATATATAATAATAATAATAACAAAAACAACAAAAAAAAATAATATGAATATTAATGATAATAGTAATACTAATAATAATAATCATAATGATAATAATAATATTAACAAACGAAATTTATATATGAGTCATTTTTGAAAGGTAACATCAGTAATAAATATCATATATCATATTCAATGTGCTTTTCATGTACCGAAATTATTCACACATTTATATTATATAGAAGCAGAGATACGCTTTTAAATAAAAAAAAAAAAAGAATTTATTATTAAATATTATTATGCGCTGTCATGTCAATTATTTTAGGTGTTTTTAATTGTGATTATTTCTTCTTTTTATATCTTGTGCGTTTTTTACCTACATGGCGTATATACAAATATATATCGAATGAATTATATTTACTATAAATATATGATAGGAAAGTTAGTTATTTTTATTCACGTTTTCTTGTTGATCATTTGAATGGTAATTTTTTTTTTTGATAAATATATACAATTAGAAAAAGGATTGTTTCATTAGGATTTTTTGTTATTTGTATAATTTATTTTTATTTTTTTATGAATGAATTACATGCCATTTTTGTTTATGGAATCATTTTATAATTTTGTTTATTATACCTACCACTAGCATATATATATATATAGATATTTGGATGTATTTTGAAAATTGTTTCAGAATTCGATTATAATTTTGCACCTTATACGATCATTACGCCCATATAAGAAATATAATTGGGTTTACTTTGTTGCTTGTTGAAATTTTGCATATATAAATGCAATTTATGATAAAGTGTTCAAAAGGCGCGTATTTATATATATAGATGATAATATTTTTTTATAACATAATTCATTATATATACTTGCAATATTGTAATATAAAATGCATAAAATTGTTTCACATTGTATATGTATATATAAATTAAACATATGTGCGGTATAAATTCTTATATACAATTTATAAAGTATTAAACTATAAATTTTATTTCGTAAATATACAGAAGAAGGTACACGAATATTTAAAATATGTATATATATTAACAAACGATCGTATATATATATATATATATATTGTAGTATATACATATGCGTATTAATATATTAAAAGTATATTCGCCTATAATATTTATCACCTTGGTTCTTATTATATATGGTTCTTTTGATACCTTTCTATATATGCATTATACATTATTTTAAAATACACTATCATAGATATAAATATGTAAAATGTTAATACATAGCTAGGATATTCAATTTTCTTCATTTTTAGCCACATTATATATACATAAAATGATTGTTACATATATATATATATATGCATATAATATTTCTTCGTATTTATCACTATAATATCTATACATATTAAGATGCTGTTAAAATGAAACATAATCTAAAAATATTATTTATTATACATGTGCATATAATACATTTTCATATGTGAATGAATCATTTTATAATGATATTTTTATATAATAAAATTTTAATATATGTATATTTTCATTTCAATATTAAAAACATTCTCTATAAATATAGTCTTATAGATGGGATTTTAATTACCGTTTGCATGTAAGTATTTTCTTAAATTTGATAAGAATTATATAAATGAAATATTAAACCTGAATCATCTGAATAATAAACTAAAATAGATAATAAAATGAATGCTTTTATAATTTAAGAAATTGCCAATTTATGACATTGACAAACTAATGTTTAATTAATTTATAATATTAATATACACCTATAATAAATAATTTAACTATTTTTGAAGTGATCTTATCTTATCTGCGGATTTTTGATCATTCAAACAAATAACTTACATTCAGACATTTTCGACACCAAACAAACATAAATATTTTTGATATATATATATATGTATAAAAGTTGAGTTACAACGCTATGGGAAATATCTCTCCCTTATCTTATTTTACAATATAAAAATATTTCTTATACTTCATAAATATTTAAAAAATAAAATTCAATGAATATCAAATGGGGTATGGGTCTTATTTTCGAACATACACTTAGTGTTTACGCAGTTGATTCTTTGTACTTTCTGTGTGGTATAATATATATTAATATAGGTTGGTTATTTATCACATATATATAAATATATATAGATTTGGCATTTGAATTACGATATAATAAGATAAATATTTAATATATTATTTTGCTGATATATATATAATTTATTTATGAGTATTTTGATGTTGATAAATATAAAATTTAAATTGATATTAAAAATCAATGAGAAAATGTGGAATTTTTTTTTTATTATTATTATTATTTTATATTTTAAATACATAAATATTCATATATGTATAGTATCTACTATATACGTATCGCGTTCGTATATGCATATAGAAGTAATCTACTTCAAAAGCGGTGTAAGTTCTTTTCTTTTTATTTATTTATCTTATAAATATTTTATGAGGACTTTATTTATGGTGAAAGAATTTAAATAGAAAATAATAATAAAGAAAAAAATGTGACTTTTATTTTATTAAATTCGGTTTGGGATTTATATATTGTTTAAAACCAATTTTTTCCTTTTCCAAATCTACAATCGCAATTGTATGATAAAACTCCTACGAAATATTAACATGCAGTATAAATATCCTACAAAAAAATGCAATAATAATGTGGTGGTCAACCAATATAACAAAATTTAATACAGATGATGAGGTAAAAAATTGTATAAATATATTACATAAACACAACCTCTTCGCTAGGCGTAAATATAAATCTGCGGGTAAATTATCTTCAGTAAATAATTATAATTCACCGTATTATATGAACACAAAACAAGTCATTAGAAAATAATTCATTCAATGTTTATATTTCACAAACAATGATTGCAAAATCACTTCTATATTTATATATATTAATACAAAATAATATAATATGGATTTACAAGTATATTTTTTTACTCAAGTAATAGTAGTTTAACAAATAATTATACATATAAATTATATAAATATATATATACCGTACATATACGGACAACACATACGTATATTATTATACAAGCATGATATGTATAATATTTGCATTCCAAGAATTCATGAATAATAGTCTAAATAAGAAATACCACAACAATATATTTACATATGTTTATGCACAAAAAAGGGATACATAAAGGGTATAAAGTTTTACATATATGGTATATATATTATTGTACATTTATAAAGAAAACCTTCTTCTCTTCTTATGTATATACATACATACATATACATACATATATTATGTTCATTAACTTTGTCTTGAGTACCATATATAAAATATATAGCTATATATATATATATATATATATATATATATATAGATTTTCTTAAATTATTACAACATATTTAATTTATAATGTACAAACATATTTACGTTTTTCACCATCGCATATACTTATATGTACAGATATTATAGACGAACTATATATATTTTCTAAAATTCTATAAATACAAATAAATTTTATAGACAAAACCAGGTATAAAGTAATTCGCTATTTATGGTAAGACATTTTATATATACACATACAATACATAAATGTATTTTATAAGATTCAAATATTTAAGGAACATATAAATAGAAATATACCTACGATACACTTATATATGTACTTTGAAAGTTCTATTATTTTATATAAGTTGAATATATATAGAAAATTTATTTGTAAATGGAAATGTTTAAACACCTTTAATGTACATATATGCGATTATAAATATGAATATATATATACAATTGTCGATGATAAAATTTATAAATAAAATACACACCTATATATAAATATATTTACTTATTTTCTATATTTATTTATATATGCATATATTATATAAAACAACATATGTGTAATTAACAAATATTTGATTTGTTTCGATGGTTTTGAGGGATGTTAGATATACATAAAATTATATATATATATATTTGATTAAGTGTACAATATAAAGTTTAGTATAAAATTAATAAAGTTAAGTGATATTATATTATATCTATGTCGTGGGAAATTTAACATATATATATAAATTAATATATTTATAAATTAAAGTTGTGTATTATATAAGGAAAAATCGGATATATAATAAATGACATGGAAATTGGCATACAAAAGTATAAGATTATATTTTGTATATAAATATTTAAATAAAATGCACAAGATTAGCAAACATATAAAAAAATGAATGAATTTAAAGAGTTTTCTATCTTTTTTCTAAAAAATTTTTCCATTATATCGATTTCCTATAGATTTCAATGCAAGGCTTTGTATTGATGTCTCTTTACACCATTGATGATTGATTGATTGACTTGAGTGTACAGTAGAAGAAGAATATAGAAGAATTTCTATACAATTAATCGCATATATAGGCAATTGAATATTAATTGTTCTTAGTTAATGAAATCGCTTATTAAATTATGAAAATTTTAAAATGTGGCTAATACTTGTACATTTTATATTTTTATCACGTTTTTAATTCTATATATTGACAATAAAAATATATACTATGATACTATATACAAAAAAAACCTCATCAATTTTGACAAACTTATGTGTCCACCCAATTACAATATATATGTTTTTCACAATCGTTTTATATACAAAAATGGTTTGTACAGAACTATAACTATATATATTTATTATATAAATAGAATAGAATAACATATTAGATTGTTCGTCAATTGAATACGTAAACAATCCCTTAAGACATATATTTTAACAATGAATTTATTGTTATTCTATTCTATTATTCAATTTTATTTTTCTTTTATATATAAGTATACTATAAAACATTAACAATATATATATATATATATATATATAGTGTATAATATAATATATATTCATAGTTTATTATATATAATATATATATATCTAATATAATATCTAATACAATTCAATTCAATTTGAGATATACATATATATAAAATATACAAATTTATGTGCAATGTGTGGTTGATGATGGTTGATTTCGGATAGATATTTGGTTTTCATTGTATATATTATATATAATAAATATGTAGAGTATATTTAAGTATTTACTATTATATATGTCTGTATTTACACAAAAAATGACCTATAGATATTTTTTCTGTTAAAATAAATTTCTGAAAATTTGCAATCAACATATGTATTTGGAATATATAAAATAAAAACACAAGTTATGTAAGTATACACAAGAAGAATGTATTGTGTGATAATTAAATATAAATATATATACAATTGTATTAAGAAATAAAGGATGAAATCAAGAAAAATTGACTGACACAATTCCATATATATATATATATAATATATATGCGAATCTTAAATATCTTGTTGATATTTTATATATACATAAGAATACATAAAATAGGAATTTATTACATATATATTATGTATATATGTATATATACAAATCGAGTATAAAGAAAATTACATAAAAATTCTATGAGAAAAAATTAGATGGTCGCTGATTAGATTAATTGAATAACATTTATTTGTATTAATGAATAATAAAATTCATTGAATTTATTACATTCATTTCTATTTCTATAAATATGTATAATAATATATATAGTGTACAAACATACATTGGATGAAAATTAACTAATACAATATTATATATATATAGTTATAGAGATATATATCAAATGGGATAAAATGTATACGTGATGATGATACGAGTATCTTGTAAACAATATGTTGTCTTTATATATGTATAAATAGCAAATAAATGAATAAAAAAGAATAAGTGATGGTGTATACATACATACTATAAAGTGGAAGAAAAATATAATGGAAATATATAACAAATAAATAAAATTGAACAAGAAATGAATTTACAAATACAATTTTTTTACATTATATATAAATATATTTGTATATAGTTCATTGTAACAATAAATATATATATTTATTTATTTAATTTTTTTACGTTCCTATATATATATAAAGTCCAGTTTTGTATTTTGTAAAGAAATGCATAATATACACACGATACAAAAATGTATATACATTTTTCCATATATAACAATATATGGTTATGGGTATATACTGTATATTGTTACATTTATGTTTTTATTCTCAAAAATATACAAAATGGTTATTATTATATTTATATAACCTAAAGCGTTTACTTCTGTATCTATATATGTATGTATAAAATATACATATAGTGAGACAGTTTGTGTTTAAACAAACAGAATATCAATCCTTTAAGTAAAAAAATATGTTTCACCCTTGATTACGAAAGTTTATACCATAATGAATATATATTTATAGGCAAAATTTTAACTACAATGATTTGAGATACATTTCTAAAGGTAAAAACGATAGGCCAAAATATACACAAAAAATAGGAAAAAAATTAAAAAAAAAATTACAATTAACTAAACTTATTCATATATTATAGACATCTTGTAACATTTCCAAAATGTATCATTCAAATTTTTTTATACATTATAGAAAGAACTATATCTATATCTATATTTATATTTATAAACATATATCTTTACATGAGAATATTATTTACAAAAATCTCATGGGAATCTATATACAATATGAATGAGACAATAAATAATTGCTTGTCCGTGAGATATTCATCTTCCCGTGTGCTAACGGCAATGATTCTTCATTTTTTCCTTTTGTTTTTTAAACAAATCTATATATAGATGAAAGTACCGCATATATTGTATATAAATTATATATACTAAAAAAATCAAAAAATAAAACAAATAGAAATGTTCATTCGAATTTATGAATGTTTCAAATAAAAATGTATATTTTTAAATAATTGTATATGGTATATATAAAATAGAAATTATCTCGAGAACGTTTGCTAAATTATAAATTAATTAAATCGATTAAAATGAAATGGATAGAATATAACAATCATTAAGGATTCATATAAACAGAAGCACTGAAGGAATTTGAAATTTCAAAGCATATCGAATATTTTTAGGATAAAATAATCAATTGGATATTTATTTTTGAAACTTTTTTTTTCGAAACTCAACATAGGAAAATCACAATTGCTTTAAGTATAGGATTTAAAAAAAATACAGAAATTATGTACAGGAAAATCTAAATGACGTTTGCTTTGCAAGAATTACTTTTCATGAAAAATGCTTTATATTTATTTTCAAAATCTGTATATTTATGTTTTAAAAATAAATATGAAAATTTTAAATAAAGAAAAACTATAAATGGTACAGATACAGTATAGATATTCCCCTGAAAGCAATTCAGTTATCGAGAATGTTATTATTTTTAAACATTTTATATATGTACATTCAAAATAACCCGCATATGGATATGGCTTATTTTTTTTAAATAGTTTTTTTTTTTCCTTTTTCTTTTTGAATACTTTATAATATATGCAATTTTTTTTTGTAAATGCATATTTTATATATACACGAAAAATATGTTTTATTTGGTTTTTTAGTAAATTCTTTTGAGACATACTATAAATCATTTTCCGGTTGTATTGCATATTTTTATAACATAAACCATATATACCATATATCCATATATATAAACGCGTATATAAGTTTTATTTTTGAAAAATTTGTAAATTTTTCCAATAACCGATCAATTATTGTCAGATCAGTTGGGAGTTATTTTGAAAAACAAATAGTTTGGGTAACATTTTTATTTATCGTCGTAAAAAATAAAATTACTTTCAAATTAATATACACTGATAATTTTAACGAAAGAGTTGTCTTTGTTTTTTTTTTGTTGTTGTTTAGAATTGTATTATTTACGTTTATCTTAATTTAAAATAACACTGTTGGGGGTTGTTTATATGCATTTAAGTTTTTACATAAACCATCAACACTTTGTACATAATATGAATTTAAAGAGATAATAAATGTATTATAGTTTGGGATATAGCAAAACTCAAGTGGATGATTTAGTATTAAATATATTATGAAAAGAGTATACTTTTATATACCATATTTTCTTTAACTACAAATAATACATTTAGATAAAATTGAATAGCAATTTATAAGATATATTATAGATATATACAAATAATGTAATATTGAAAACAAAAAATAAAAATAAAATGCGCGTCAAATCAACACAATGAGATGAAAAAAGGAATTTAAAAAAAAAGAAATTAACCACATTTTATTTTATCATTTTCATCAATAATTACAATATAATTTATAGGTATGACATTTTACGATATAAAACATTGTGTTTTCCATGTGAAATTCTAAATTCTATAAATTTTCATTTTATATACCCGGAATTCATCAAATAAAAACCCAAAATATGGGGAGTTAAGATAACAAAAAAACGACCACAAAGTTAAAGGAATAGATATATAGTTGCTTTTTATTACGAGGTCTGTAAATAAATATAAATAATTTATATAAATTTTTCAGTATTTATATAGGTATTCTTTATCATATATACATTGATAGTCTACTTCTTTGTATTCAAACATAAAGTGATATGTTTTTAAGTATATATACATAACATATATACAATTCATCTCATTTTAAAACACATATTCGATATGTATATACACATTTTTAAACATACACATAATAATACCTATAATAATTTCTTTCATTCAAATATAGTATATATAATTATATATAATATATGTTCCTATTTTATTTTTTTCGTTGCCTCAATATATAGTAGATACATAATTTATATTTTATTTTTGTTTCATAATCCATTCATTTATTGCCATATAAAAGATTTGGGATATAAAATATTTATAAAAAAATCAGAGATTTAGGTATAAATACATACACAATTTGTTTATATATAACTATATATATAATATTATATATATATTGCATATAGTTTATGATTAAATGTTATTTTTTTTTGCCAAAGATAAAAAAGCTCATATATTCATTTATTATATATCCGCAGTCCCCACATATATAAGCATACATATATTTATTAATATTCTATATCTATTTCTATAGATTAAAAGCGTCAACACATCGACCATCACCATATCCTTAAGCTTAATCATATATATGCGATGATGGACGGTGTTTTTGATGATCATGATGATGATGTCTTTGAACGAAAATTATATATCCTATAAATATATCATTATGCGATGGCTTTGATTTTGTCTGAATCTTAAAATGTATATATAAATATTAATATTAGACTTCTCTGTATATACATGTAACATATTCGTATATGTAATGAAATGTTGATGAATATACAGATATATTTATTATAATTTATATCTATACAGGAATATATATATATATATAAAGAATGGTGTTCATATAAAAATATGCAAAGATGTTTACAGATAGATCTATATATATTTATAAATATATATATATATATATATAGATGCATTCAACAGAGTTTGTATATACAAAATTTATAAATATTATAGATGAATTATAAGTACACATAATAAATATATGGATGTCTATAGAATATATTTATATATAAATATGTATAAATTGATGATAGGTATGAGTAAAATATAAAAATCAAAGAGAATATATTTAGTAAAGTAAACAGTCAAGAAAATAGTATTAATGAGTATTAGATGTATATACATATCCATCTATAGATAGATAGATGGATATAAATTTGTGTTATCTATATATAATACATAAATGTATACTATATACAATATAATACATATATGGATATATAATAAAATATTTTATATTTTCACAAAAACTGGTAAGTTGCTTGCTTATATATATATTTATATCATATCATATCTATATTGAAAATTGGTATAAATATTTGTGTAGCGATGAATTTATATAAAGTCAATATATATAAATTACATGTTATATGTATACATTCAAAATGAATATATATATACAGGATAATATATGAATATTTGTATATTAATAGCATAAAAAAAACAGGATATATATAGGAGATGGAAAATTTTATGTTAATTTATATGAGATTGAGTTTTTAATGAATTATTTATATTCTTTTGATGTATATAAATAGCATTCACATATATATATATATATATATATATATATATTATTCCATGTTTATATATAAATAATAATTTCTTCGATTTTTTGTTTTTCATTTTTCCATATTTCCATATTTCCATATTTATTTATATTAATATTTTAGAATAATATTATGTTAGCTTATATTTTATTGTAAATATAAGAGTTTTCGCATGATAATTTCAATCATAAAGATATAGTTATAAATGACATATATTTTCAATTAACTTCCTCATATATAATTAACTATATATATTTGTATATTGTATATTATTATTGATAAATGTATATAGATATAGAAACAGAAAAACGTTAAAAGCATTTTTTTTTGGTTTAATTAATATGAAATATTCTTACATTCACCGGGAATATAATGTTTTGATTCATATTTATTCAAGTGATTTTGTTTTATATCGTTTCTTTCGGTTTTTTTAATCGTTTGGAAATTCGGTAAACTCCTATTTTTCCTACAGTACCGCATATGATAACCAAACAATTTTTTCTACACTTTCATCTACTATATATTAATTTTGAACTATAATTAAAATATTCTTTACATCTATATATCATTCTGCGATTTATATTTGTAGTACTGCAAACGGGTTATTATACTAATTATATATATATGTTATATAATAAAAATCCAAACAATTTTGTATGAGTAATATCAAAATTAAAAAGAAACAAACGGATTATATTTCACAAAAGTGTAAAAAATATGATTATTACCTTAATTATATATAACCCATATTTAATCATTTAACTCTATGCAAATTTGTATATATATAATACATATTTAAAATTCTATTTCATTTATATTTACATACATATAAGTATATAATATGTATTATTAAAATTTTTCACTTATGTAAGAAAAATTTTTTATATCATTTATATTACATTATGTATATATGTATTATGCAGAAATGATAAAAGAAACCGATATAATTTGTTATATTGTATTATATATAAGTAATTTAATATTTTATCTTGAATTTAATACTTTATTTTCTTTATTCTATAAAATGTAAGAAATATACATATATTATAAACGAAAACCGTATACTCTATCGCATCATCTATACATCATCCGAATATATATATGGATATTTTCAGTCATTATCAGAAAATTTTAAATACACATACGCGAAGAATATATATTTATATATATTTAAAAATTAGCATAAATTGTATACGTAATTTTTGATAAATAAACATATATTCCAAATATATATATTATATACCGCGTTCAATATATGTGTTATTATAAAAGTATAAATATATAATTTATTTTACAGTATAAGTACGTAATTTATATATACATGGTAATATGAAACACAAAATAATTTATTAAGATCAACTGTCATTGGCATATAACAATATTTCAAGAATAATTTTATCTACCCCTTTTTTCCACATGTTTTTTTTTTTCCATCAAACACATATATCAATGTATAATTTACAACACATACGGATATTTAAAGACATTTAAAGAAAACGCATTATATGTGATTATACATGCATAAATACGGAAAATGGATGTACAGTGAAATTAGCAGTTCTTGCATGATTGTACGCATATGAGTGATATTTCTTAAATTATCAAAAAGTATATATATATATATATGGGAAAAATGTATGTGTAACAACATTACGATTGGATTCGTTTCGAGCAAATCTCTTAAAATCTTTTATTTTTATTGTCTTGAATGAAGAAAAATTAGTCTAAATTATACCAACAATTTTTTGTGCCTAAACAAAAGAACCGTGAAAATTATCAAAACAAAGGACGAACCTCCATAACTGAACCCGCTATCTAAGTTAACCAATTTGAGTTTCCCATTGGTCTATATACAAAGGTTTTACTGTCTATATATTTGTCTAACATTTTTTCTGTATATATGTTTATGTTAATATACATGACATAATAATGTTATATGGATATATGGATATATGTCACATCAGTCGTTAAAAAATTATGTACCCACATTAATAAGAAAAATATTTACCTAAATACATTGTAGAAAATAAAAGAGCATATATATGTAAAATGTACATAGACACTTTTATATACTAGCATATAATATGCAAACAAATTCAAATGTAAATCATGTTGTAAATTTATTTAAATATACATTACTGGTATCATTTGATTATCTCTTTAGAATAACATAATATGGCGAAATTAATATAGGATATATTTTCAAATTATCTTCAATTAAACAAGCATTTCAATATATTATTTTATGTACCTTTTAAATTATTTATTGTAAAATGTTTGTACAATCACAAGAGAATCGGTGTACCTAGAAATACATTTTATTTAATTTCATAATGTGAATAGAAACATAAAAAACTATTTTAACAAGTTTAACTTTGAACTATATATATATGAGTTAGTTATTATTCTAACAAGTAATACTACCAATAATTAATAATTAACACAAAAGTAATATCAATATAATCAATTTTGATATATTAATGATATATTATCTCACTTTCATACATAAATCCACACAAACAGTATTAAAAAATTTAACATTTGATATAACATTAATTGGTATATATGTACATTATATATACTTATAAGGAAAATTATTTCCATTTACGACTAATAAATTTATTATTTATATGTGTATATATATAAGAAACCATAATTAGAAATGAATATTTTAAAACTTTGTTAAACCACATATCAACAGAAATATATGAAATAAATATATATACATAAGTGTATATAAACTACTATTAGAGTATATGTATATACTCTTTATATATGTATATATATTTGCCTATGTTTTCTGCGGTAAATTATATAAATAATCAAAACACAAGAAAAAAAAAGAAAAAAGTAAAAGAACTGTTAAAGAAAAACCAATTCATTGAACCAACAAAATAGGCACAGTATAATTAATTAAAACACAAACAACACCGCACTATATTTATATTATATTATAATAAAGTATTAACATTAAATGCAAAAAGTTTTCCAGTTCATTTCCCAATCACTTCCGCCTAGTAATTTCTATATATATTGTTGAAAATTATATACCTTAAAATATAATACAAATTGGTATATATACACAGCAGTACATTGAAAATGGTTCAATATATTAATTTTCTACATGAATTTTGTATACCAAACATATTCTATATATACATAACATATATACATTTTCTTCATATATTCATATATATGAAGAAAAACAAATATATAAATGTATGTTTTATATGTTTTTCGAAAATAAATGAAGTTAAATGTATGTAATGTTCTATATGAAATGAATTATATATTATATTTCAATGATGTGTGCGGTGGCATGGTGTTAGATTAATTTCTTGACTTCAAAATTTACTTTTTTTTTACATCCATATCTGTATTATTATATGTATATTTAAATATATTAAATCTATACCACGTTTGCATATATACATTTTTTTATTAATACAATCTTTGTATTATATATATATAAATACATATATAGAGGCATATAAAGAATATTATTTAGATTAACATATTGAAAATAAATGAATGAGAAAAAGGAACATTTCTTAAAGATTTCTTAAATATGTATGTGCTTGTGCATATACAATATAGCATACATATACCTTCGGAAAAATGTAATTCATGAATTATATATACAATATCTTATAAGAAAATATCTTTATCGAAAAATATTTGAGGTGATGTATGGGGGTGTGTGTGTGTGTGTGTGTGTGTGTGTGTGTGCGGGTGTGTTATGTTTTATTTTAAATCGGTTTAAAACAGATTTTTACACATAAATATATATAAATTATATATTTGATTACCAAATACAAGGGGTTAAATCAAAAGCGATTTAACAAGAAACTGATTTCTTTATATTGTTGCTATTCTGTATATATATATTTATAGAGAAAGAAAACATAAACAAAACAACCAACCAACCAACCATACATAAATATACGATAAATAATTATATGTATATATATACCACCGATATAAGATATAATAAGAATGAAAAATGTATATATATATATAGATATATAGGGTTGAATTTTGTTTTGGAATTTGATCGACGATGTATAATTTGTTTAAATTTAAACAATGAAGAATATGTGTTTGACAGATAAGATTTTAAACGTATTTATATATATAAATAAATATATTTTGCATATATATTTTTATAATATAATAATAAAATATTATATATGTAGGTATTTATGGATATAAATTTCGCGTATATATACATTTAAAAGTCAATGTATGAAAAAACATATATACAAATTTAACAATTTTTAATTTATTGACGTTAAAAAACTTCTAAAATGTTTTAGATTTTGATGGTTTTAAAATAAATTGTACAATTTTTATATATATATAATATATAATTATATATATGCGTATATAAATGTCATGATGTACTTTCTATATATATATATATATATAGAAAGTAATTCGATCTTTGTAATAATAATAATAATATACATTTATATCACAACCCATAAATTAAGGGTTGGTATACGACGTATACTTTACGTGTATATATGGTATATACAGTTAAATATATATGTATAAATATATGTATATATATGATAACTTTAATTGGATTTCAAATAATTTAGTAATTTTGATAAATATTTATTAAAAATTAATTGATTTTCGTATATTATTAAATTATTCTTTTGTTTACGTGAAAAGATTACCTTATATATATATATATATATATATTACTCGAAAAAAACATGGATCTTTCAATTACAATAACCGCAGTCATGGAGATAAGTGGTTCAGAATGATTTTTTCGTTTAACTCTGTAACAAAATCGAATAGACAAAATGTTTGAGGATGTTTTCGACTCCAAATGAGCAATAGAAACGGCCGTATTGTGGTCGGGATCTGGGACACCATGTATGACATGACATTTTCATTTTCAGTTTAAGAAATGATCGCAATTTCGATTTTTTTTAAAATTATTACAAACGAACTAAAATGTGCGTTGATAGAAAATCGAATGCAATATGTGTATGTAAAGAAAGATTGAAAAGAAATATATAAAGAACAGTGTTTTTAATTTTATTGTTATTTTAATAAGAGCTATTAAAATGCTATATTTTAGTGCTAACATTTAGAATACCTATTGTAAAATATTTAATTTTATGTATAGGTAATGCAAACTAATATATTACAGATATATCCGCATAATATAATTAAAAAATATATAGAATCTATTGAAATAGATATAGACTTATATAGATATTAGATAAGATACATCATATATGGTAACAAAAAACGATTAATTAGTTTTTCAACAAGAATTAGAGAAAGAAATTAGAGATTTCTTTGAATACATTCATATCATCATACTATATATATACGTTCATAAATATATAGATGCAGAAAACAGTAATGAAAGAAATTTACTTTTCTATATACATAATATAAGTAAATATATATTTCTAATATTTATACGAAATGAATCTTATATATATAAAAAATATTATGTATATGATACCTTTTGAATATATTATACATATAAGTATCAAATTATATTCTTTCCATCATATTAGTTCAGTAAATTCAAAACAATATATTCATATATCTATATATATATACAATATAACCAGATACAATGACTTTGTGTTGTATACGATATAAGTGCATTGCATACAAAATAATTGGATGAGCTTATATAGATATTTTTTAACTATAGATACAACAACATAAAGGTACTATATTTACTATATATATATATATATATATATATTATATATGTAAATATATATATATCTGTTTATGCATGCTGTACACATATTCTGATTTTTCAAATATAAACGAGCATATATATATGAAGGTGCAATACATATTTATTCTATATCGAGTATATGTGAAGCGCGAGAAAATGCAATATACACATGCACTTTAAATTAAAGTATGCAATTAATCCATAGATATATGAGCAATTTAACATTCTTAATTAAAATCTATGTGTATATATAATACAAGTTATATATAATATATATATTGTATGAATAAATATCTATAAACTATATATATTTTGTGCATATAAGTATATATACGTACACGTATATAGATAATGATTTTTATATATATCATATATATATGCATATATATATATATATTCGTTTTAAATGATACTATATACAATACACCATATGCATATCTAAATACGTGAAAGTATATATCACTTGAAAAATGCTTTATATAAAATACAATATGTATATACATTTTAAATTAAAATCTTTTTCAAATACTCGTATATATTATATAATAATACATATTACAAAAAGAGTTGACAATGTTTTGAAAACAAAAAAATGATAGTAAATTCTATGTATATATACCATATATAGTACAAAGTTCATTTTATTATTATTATTTCTATATTAACCCTTAGGGTCCATCGTATTATTTTATTTTTTGCATCATATTTGCTTATTCGAGTTTCTTTCAAAAAAATTTATTTACTGCACATATTTTAATTTACCGTACACCAATATTATTATTGTAATTATTTATTATTGCGTGATTTAACAAAATAATATTAATAATAAAAAATAAAATAAAACATAATTAAAACAATTACCTGAATATATTCACATCTTCAAAAAATTCCCGGCATTATTTCATTTGAATAAATTCATGGCAGACGAATATCAAACACTGAATTTTTGCACTGTAATGAATAAAATATAAAAATTATGTATATATTAGTATAATATTTAAAGAAAATTACTATATGTAAGCAATTTTAAGGGTCAATATTTTAATATGGTTTTTAAATGAATTTTCCTAAATTTTCCAATTATAAATGATTTAATAAATATATGCATTTGTAAAGCTGGTGAAAATACTATAATTGATAATACATTAATCGAACTACACTAATCGAATCTAAATCTTTTTTTTATCCTAATTGTAGAAAAATGTTTGTATTCGATATTTATATATATTATATTATTATCGATTACTGTCAAAAGAAAATTGTATTGATGTTTGTTATTAACAATTTGGTTATTAACTTAAAGCGCACATGAATTCAAGTGTAGCAAACAAAACCGCTTATATTTAACCCTTCAATAAGAGTGGTCGGAAATTGAAATTAAGTTCACGAAGCCCCTATAGCCACAGCAAAGTTTTCCGGGCGGAAATTCATTCTATGGAGACTTGTGTCAGATGGCCTATTGCGATTATGAGATATAAAATCAAACATCTATATCCTAACAGAGAGCAAATCGGCACAACTAACGAGAAATGAATTCGAAACTAGTAACCGACTTACTATAGGGATACTGAAGGCTACTGAAGGCTTACTAGGGATACTGAAGGCTGAAGGGATACTGAAAATTGAAATACACCGTATTCAAATATTCATTCATTCATTCAAAAGTTTACAAAAATTTAATAAAAACGTTTTCATTTATTATTATATAAGTAAAATGAAAAATTATCCCCCCCAGTTAATATAAATGATGTATTTTTAACAAACTATTCAAAAATAAAAAAAAAATTAAAATAGAAAAATTAGCAAAATATAAAATAATAACAATAAAATAGAGTTATTGCGTGACAACATATATATGTACATAGAAAATAAGGGTTAAAAATTGTATTTAATTTTTTTTTTTCATTACATATTTTGTTTAATCATTTAAGGTAAAAAAAAATGGGAATTAAAAAAAGGATTGGCTAATGTATTTTCAATGACAAATCAACTATAGATTATGATGTTGTTGTTTTTTTTTGTTTATAAAAAAAAAGAGAATAAAAAATTATAAAAATAAAGTTTGGATGGAACACCCCTTATTTCTGATTGTATATGTAATAACATCGCAAATATATAAATAAAAAATGTACATTTATTGTTTTACAATATTATTAATATCTCATATGCATATTCATTCTTACAATTTTATTTTTGTATATTTATGTCAAAATCCATATAGATATATTTATATATTTTCTGACATCGTATCATATACCTCTATATAAATATATATAGCTTTACCTATAAATGTAACATAATCGCTAGATGGAATCGAAGGGTTATAAAAAAGTGCAAATCATTTTTGAATATCAATTCAGTTATATCATATAAAAGAAAACTTTTATGTATTTATTATTATATATCATGCTTTTTGTTATTGCGTTATTGTTATACTAAATTAATAAATAATCTATGCATATTAATAATAATAATGATAATTTTATATACGTAAACATAAATTTATTTAAGTCATGTGGCACTGGCAATTGGAATATTTAGGTTTAATATATATAGAAAAAAGTAAATATGAATTATCATTTATTATTCATATATAATTCCAATTGTTTTAAATATCATTGTAATAGATACTTTATAATTATATTTATTTATTATCCATAATTGTCTTAATATTAATTATGTGGATATTTATATTTAATTTATGCAGGGTGTCCCAGTACAGGGTGCCAACCCGAAACAGGCAGGTTCTACACCTCATTTCCAATCAAAAAATGTATGGCGACCCCATGTCTATCTGCCTTGGTTTTCGAGCTAGCCCGAAAAAACGATTTCGTTGAAGTTCAAGGTAGTACGTAGATGTTATTTATCATATCTCAGCAACCACTTATCGGAATCCAATAATTATAACCTTGTTGTAAAGGTATTTTAACTATCTTTAACTGCTTCTAATAACACAAACATCGCTGACAACCCGTTTCCATGCTATAGCTGGTCAAACACAAGAAATTTCAACGGCCTCAAATATTTTTGTTATTTTGCAAGCCGAGAACTATAGAACTTTTATGTATATCAGCTGTCGGTTTTTAGAAAAACTTCTTTGAAGTTTTAGCTTTAATTTGATGTACAAACTTTTAAAATATGTCAACTCGTCTTAGAGATATGACGAAAATAATATGGAAATATGACGAAAATAATGCAAATTTTTCAAAAATTTAAAACACATTTATTACATTGCAAAGTTCAATGTTCTGTTGTTATCGCGTTATCTAAGTAACATAACTTCAAGGGATTGAAATTAATTTAATGGTTACTTAGAAATAAAAACAGTTAAATCTATTACCGTCATGAATTCATTCAATTCTTTTGTTTTTTGTGCTACATCTCTTCGGCATTTGTATGTTACATTGTTTTACGTTTAATATTCATTAGAAAATTAAGTTTGTTTTATAAAGAATAATTCGGAAGTTTGAAACGGTAAAAAACAGTAAAAAATAAATTTCAAAAGCAGCCATCCAAATTGGTGTAAGTAAAAATTATGCTTGGCGTGCAATGAAGGCTGCTGGTTTACATCCTTATCATTTGCAAAAAATTCAAACACTTAAAGAAATAAACTACGTCCCCCGAATAACTTTTTGTGATTGGGTGATTCGTTGGTATGAACAAGATCCCAGGATATTAAATCAAATTTTATATACGGATGAAGCAATGTTCACACGTGAAGGGATATTTAATACTAAAAATAATCATCATTGGTTAAAGGAAAACCGGCATTCAGTTTGGTAACACGCATTTCAGGAACGAATAGCACTCAATGTATGGGCAGGAAAGATTGGAAATCAATTAATAGGTCCATAGTTTCTACCTGGGCGACTGGATTCAGATTCATATTTAGTTTTTTTGCGAAATAGGTTATTCGATTTACTCGATGATGTTAATTTAACTGATTTGCGATTCATTCATTTTCAACATGACGGTGCACCCCCACATTTTGCACGAAGTGTAAGAGAACACTTAAATGACACATTCGGTCAAAGATGGATTGGAAGAAATGTCCCATTAAATTGTCACCACGGTCGCCAGACCTCACACCATTAGATTTTTATCTATGGCGGGTTTGTAAAGACATGGTTTATAAAACACCAGTTCATACCAGGGAAAATTTAATGAATGGCATTAATAATGCGTTTGAAGTTTTAAAAATAATTCGAATCAAATTCGATCGGCTACTAGGATAGTATTAAAACGGTGTCGAATATGTCGATCACATAATGGACCCCATTTTGAACAATTTTTGTAGTAAAAATTTAAATTTAATTTAATAAATATGTTTTAAATTTTTGAAAAATTTGCATTATTTTCGTCATATTTCAATATTATTTTCGTCATATCTCTAAGACGAGTTGACATATTTTAAAAGTTTGTACATCAAATTAAAGCTAAAACATCAAAGAAGTTTTTCTAAAAACCGACAGCTGATAAACATAAAAGTTCTATAGTTCTCGGCTCGCAAAATAACAAAAATATTTGAGGCGGTTGAAATTTCTTGTGTTTGACCAGCTATAGCATGAAAAGGGGTTGTCGCCGATGTTTGTGTTATTAGAAACAGTTAAAGATAGTTAAAATATCTTTCCAACAAGGTTATAATTATTGGATTCCGATAAGTGGTTGCTGAGATATAATAAATAACATCTACGTACTACCTTGAACTTCAACGAAATCGTTTTTTCGGGCTAGCTCGAAAACCAAGGCAGATAGACATGGGGTCGCCATACATTTTTTGATTGGAAATGAGGTGTAGAACCTGCCTGTTTCGGGTTGGCACCCTGTACTGGGACACCCTGTATATGCATCATTTCTAACCTAACCCATTTAAATTTTATTTTGATGCTAAATAAAACAAAAATTGCGTTTATATTCTTTCTGGCACATTGAAATAAAGATAAAATCGGAAATGAATTGCTTTTAAAAGATTAATACAATGTAAAAAAAAAGTTTTTGGATGAGAAATATTTAAAATGTATAGATCTGCGTTTTCGAAAATCGAATAATTGAACGGTGATGTTGTTTAATTTATAAGCTTAATGGTTACAAAATAGATTCGAATTTGTTTTAGCGATTTCAATTTAGTGATAAATAGTGATTTTAATTTAAAAATAAATATAGTATAAGACCATAAAAGTTTGATAATTTTTACACTAAACCAGATGAATTTGTGATGCCGTTGGTTAAGCATCCGGCGCACCCGTTCACCCATTGACGATATTCATAATCTGTGCGTTAATTGCATTATTACGTATCACAAAGGAATACAAATCTTCAAATCAAAATGACAAAAAAAAAAAGCATGTATTAGAGCTATATCGCTCTAGGTGTGTATTTACATTTCTTTTAGATATATCAATATAAATAAAATTCCATAATTCTATATCTATATTTAATACAAGTTTTTTTCCTATATACATTATTATTATTATTATAAAATCCTCACTCCACAAATACCTCATGTTAAAAATTCCATGTTTTATATAATACATAATATATATATATGAAAATAAAATTACTTTCAAAACGATATCATATTCACATATTCATTTCATTTTATTCATTTATTAATATTGTTTTTTTTTTATTTTACATTATGTTGATAATATGATATTTTATTATCATTATTATTCATTCGAATATCTATTTATATATAAATATACATTTAGCACATTCAAACAAGTTGCAAACATTGAATGATGATATGATATAATAAATATACATGATGCAGAATTACAGAACAATTTTAATTTTTATTTATACAATTTTTAACAATATTATATATATTATTATATGTATTTACCATATTTAATAAATATTTATATTAAAATTTTTATTTACAAGTGGTATAACATTAAAAAAAATGTGTATAATATCTTCTTCTTTTTTTTTTGTTAAATATAAAATGCAATTTTGTCAATAGATTTATTTATTATTTTATTTTATTTTTATAATGTAATACATTTTGGCACCCCAAATTGTTCATTTTTTTCTTGTTATGAATGAATGAATATATATATATATATATATATATATATATATATATATATATAGCAAATGATTATTATATATTGTTATATTATATATATATATATATATGCTATATCACATCAACGTCATTATATCACTTCATTTTTCATATCCTCATATATCCAAGTATTTTCATTTATTTATATGTATGAAATAAATAAATATATTTCTATATAGCACAATTCGCGAATATTTTACTTATTTATAAAGATGTATAAAAAAAAAAGTAAAGAATATGTTTATATAAAATAAAAATATTAAAAAAAACACTCTTAATATTCTTCCTTCATCTCTGTGTGGTATATTTGTATATATATAAATATGTGTACATATCAATATTATTAATATATATATCTATATTATATATAAATAACACACCGCGGAAAACTCAAGGATATAAATCTATATATATGGAGGTGCATCTTTAATACATATTTGCATTTTCATATATTAAAAATGATTTTGTCATATACATATTTTAAATTTTTGTATTTCAAGTAGGGTTTTTCTGTCTCCGCATATATTTTAGTTTTAATAATAAAATTGAAAAATAAAATATAGAAAAATGAAAAAAGGAAACGATTTCAAGTGATTCAAAAATATTAGATATGTAAAAAATGTTATATATATATATATATATTACAATATGTCATATTATATCAAATTTCTTCTAAATTTTCTATATACATATACAAATGCTCTTATATATATTTATTACAAACATACCTGAAATATTTTAACTCAATCAATGAGTAAATATTGACATAGGGGGAAACTTATTGAATAATATATCATGTTATGTTGTCTTTATACATATTTATCATTATATAATTGTATATATGTATCCTATAAAACAGGATATACGAACTATGTGATATTTATATTTGTATATATCATCTTCTTGTATAATATATATACGTGCGGTTATAAATGAAAGATGTTTTTGGATTGTATATATACAATGCATATACATATATATGTGAATATATATTTAAGAGTGGATCATTTTTTTTCCTTTTTTTTTTATTTTGGTAAAGAAGGGTGGTTTGCCATTTATAATATACGTATATGATATGATACGGATATACTGAGTGAGTTGCAAAAATAGACGAGAAAACAAAAACAAACAAACAAATATTTGTAAATTAAATTTGATTTTAAAGGTTTTGTTGTGATTTATTTTTTTGTATTGTGGTGGTTAAATTTAATTTTGTTTGTTTGTTTATGGATAAATGTACAATAAATGATATTTTCAATATAATGACATTTATTTTCACTGATTTTTGAGATTTCTAAAATGGTTTTAATTTTTATTTATATATAGTACCAATAGTACTTAATAAAAGCGAACGTTTTGGGCGATAAATAACCTATCGAAAGGAATTTTAAAATTATAAATCTTAAAATTTGTAAAAAATATAACTTTGTCATTTCCATTTCATCAGTAAATTTTTTTGCATCTAGAATAGTAATCATTTTTTAACATTACGCTATATAAAATAATATGTGCTGATATCTCTAAGCATCCCATGAATTTGCAATTCCCCGACAAACAATTTTTTCATAAATAATCAAACCTCCAGGTACAAATTTTTGAAGTATAAATTGATTAGAAACAGAAACAAATATATTCCCTAATACTCCATTCCATTGCTATTGGACTGGATGGAAACAGTGGGATTAGAAAAAATTCCCCCATATAATAGTTTGTCTATTATTCATTAAACTTTTAGATTTGATGAATAATAATATTTTCGCTAATTTGACTTTGAATGCAAATTTATTTTGAATAATAATATGTAAGTAAATTTTACGTTCGAATTTTACTTTATAAGAAAAATAAGTATATATGCAAATGTTCATTATTTTTTGACTAAAATTACCTTTAAAAAGGAACAAAATTTTCTAAAACGTTAATATAAATATAATTTTTCTAGTGAAATATACCTTAACATAAAGGTAAATTAATGGAATCAAACTTACCAAAACTAAACGTATTGGTCAAGTACTGAAAGTACGTGCTTATAATATATAAAAACAAAATATATATTTAAAATACACTATAGCATAACAAAAATGTCCATTTGCAGTTTTTAATTCATTAATAGAAAAAACTGTCATGCTCGTGCACATAAGAAATATGAAATCTATTGCAAAAGGGTGGTATAAAATTAATTTAAAAAATCCTGTAAACATTTCTTATACACATTTTGTTCTTATCATTTTAACAATAAATTATTGATTCCACAATTGAATGATGCGTTATTTTATTAATTTTCATCATTATAACTTAATAGAAAATAAAATTTCATTGAATAATCAAGGGATACATGATAAACAAAGCCAAAATTAAAAATTTTTTTTTCTTGCATAGAAAAATATGATTTTATCAACGAGCATTTCATAAGGCAATTTTAATTTTATATTTTTCATCAAAATTCTATTACGTACCTTTTATTTTTGATTTGGTTTTATTGTAATTGTTTTCAAAAAACACAAAAACATTCATAAAAACTACGAAAACACATTAAAACATATTTTAATTAATTAATTAATGATTTTTTTTACGATTAAAAAAAAGTAACTAAAACTTTTACATCACTACACACTGCCGCTACTCTACTATGGGATATGTGCCAATGCGCATACCGTTTCACACATAACGATTCACGAACAAAAATTTGCGTCGCAATTTAACAAAAATAAATGGCTTTCTTTTTATAGAAATAGAACCAACAACAAAAAAATTTATTGGGAAATACACAAGACCACTAATGTTATTTGTGCTGATGATAGGAACATTTAAATCGTATATTAACGTATTACAAAACAAATTAACTTACTATGCAATATAAAATGCATATACGTACAATTTAAATAGAATTTTTTTTTATGAGAACACAAGAAATCATATATCAATATTTTGCATACAAAATCCATCACATATATTTCATTTTTGATTTCATTCTATATTCTATTACGGTTATGCAAAAGTAAGTATTTGTACTACGTGAAAACTAGAAAAATTAACAAAAAAAATTAAATTTAAACTAATTAATTAATATTTTTAAAACGGAAAATACAGGCAACCACACAATTACAATATGCACAAATTTTTATTTCACTCTTCTTTAATATAAGCTATTCTAAAAGCGACATCTACTTTTGAATGTATTTTACGGCAAATTCACCAAATCAAAATAAAACATGAAATAATCTCTTTCTTTTTTTATTATTTCTCTTTTTCGATTGTCAAAACAAAAATCAATAAATAAAATATTTATTTACGCGTTTTGTTTTGTTTGTGATAAAATAGAAATTTGTTGCATATATTTTTTTTTTATTATTTGTGGATTTATTAAAATTCAATTTAATTATATTAAATTAAATAGTGATAAAACAATAAAAAATTATGAATAAATTGGTGGACAAAAAAATACGTACAATGTACACTGATACATTTGGATGTGAATATCAACAATTTTTTCTTGATTTCATAAAAAATTTACCGGCAAATGAAACGAAACAAACAAAAAACTTATTAGAATATAAAGATGATTTATTATATGCTTGGGATTCCCAAAATTGTTCAGTGTTGTGTTTTAATTGGAAATTATCACGAATTTATTTAAATGATTCCTATAAATATCAGGTATGTGAACGTTTTCTTTTTACGTTGATGTTTTTTTTCATAACATTCGTAAAATCGATAATCTACGACACTATTTTATTGTTGTTATTTTTATTTTCGCTCATAACCTCGCTTATTTTGCGGTTTATTTTTTTTATATTTAAACATTTATTTATTATTAAATTAAATATATTTAAGTTATAAATTAAAAAAACCAATCAATTGATAAATTATGTGGTATGATTTTTGATACACATTTTTTATAATCAATCAGCGTAAAAATTGTGATAAAAAAAACATTGTTTGTTGCTATAAAATTGTGTAGGGTGATTTGTTTATTTATGTTTAGAAACACATTGTTGTAGTTTAATATATCATTGAAAAATCAACAATTGTTTTGTAGTTTAAATGCAATTTTGTAATATTGTGTATAGATTTTTAGTGACTGGATAAAATCTATTATTCTCGAATATTAAGTTCACCAGCCCTCTGCTTTCTCGTCTTCTTTTCTTCCTCCGTACAATGTTAAACAATTATTAGATCGATAGTGTAAAATCCGTATTGTGTTTACACTCAAAACTGTTTTGAAATGATTATAAGATCACTATTGATGCATTAAAAATGCGTAAGCACAACAACAATGAATTTACAACAACAAAAGGACGATATATGGAATCGTTTTGAAAACGAACCTCACGGGATTCTAAAAAAGCGTTGTCTCATAGAAATAAATTCATTTCAATTTTCAAACCGAAAATCTTTTTTTTTTTCTTTAAACCTTTATAATCTGACTGCGAAGCGTACCATCGCAATATATTATATTAATATATTATTTGACTCTTTGATAATATTACTTTTCATTCAGGATGTGATGAAAAGACAATATAAGTGACCCTTTCCAAATCGTATTTATAATATCTTAAATGTGAGTTTGTGGTGTAGTTGACAAAACGCCAACCTAAAATTGCTTACAAAATATGGGGGTTGACGAATCCTGCTGAAGACATAAAATGGCTTTTGTGTTTTTCGGTTATTTTCGCACCGAGCTGCATATTTTTGGTTGATCGTAAGGTTAATTACCGAACCCATAAAAGCTACAAATTATGAAACCTGTAACAATAACAAAAGGCTGTTTATTCGACACTAAAAACAATCGTCGGATGTAAGCGAACATTAGAAGATAAGAAGAACATCGTCTAAATTAAAATATTTCGGTAAATTTAAATTCACTTAGGAATGATTGAAAGGCGATAGTAATCGCTAATATGAAAAAGAAATTCTTTCTAATTATATTATAGAAATAATCAAAGGTATATTTGTCTATTATGAATTAAGAAGAAAATAATGCCAATTAATTAATAATGCAATAAAAAAAAAGCGAACTTTTACCCAAAAATTAAAAAAAAATATAAAATAAAAGGATATCCGACAAATATATGAATTATAAATTATTTACTATACACTTTCTCTGTACTGTTGTATATGATATCAAACGGCAACAACAGAATTATTATGCGGTAATAATAAATGTGTAAAATTTATTATTAATTTTCCGATTTTATTTTTACAAAAACAGGAAAACAATAATGACATTATTTGTATTTTACATACAAATATATATATTTATATTTTCACATTCGTGTTCATTCATAGTTTACAATTTGCACTACACATAAATAAATAAATAAATCGTTTGTTTTGGTTTGGTTGGTGGTGGTAAATGATAATTTTAAAACTAAAAAGTTTTAAACAACAAATTTTAAACAAAAATAAAAATATAGTATGTATTTTTAAATATATAAAAGAACACAATCGCGGTATTCACACATCATCATCGTATCCGCGCTTAAAATTATTTTATTTAAATATCCTTTTTTTTTTTTTTTGGTAACTTTATAGGGAATAAAATCATTGTCGTGTGTATATGCGATATATATTAAATATTATATTAGTAGTTGCTATATAAATAATATTATTTAATACATTTGCCTTTCCTGATATATATATAAAGGAATATTTTCTGTCTTTGGAATGAATGGAAAAAAGAATGGATCATCGCAAAATGTATATAAAATGAAATCTATTGTATAAAATGAAAATTATTATTATTATATTATTTTACTTTTTAGGATAACATTTGACTATTATATATAAAATTTTTCGGCTATTCATAAATGTATATATAATACACATATAAACTTGACTTTCTTATTATTATCCATTATGTTAATGATAATAAGAATAATAATAATATAGTGACTTTATGGGTTTGTCTTTATATTTTCTTATAATAAAAAAATAAGAAAATACTTAAAAAGTATAGTAACAATTTGAAATTACATATATATATAAATATGAATATGTAATATGACTGGATATAAGCAGTATTAAACGATGAAAAAGGAATAAAGTCATGTATCATTATGATATAGTAAAAGAATTTTAAAACGGAATATCTACATAATTTTTCCATATATGATTATCATATATGACGACTATATGAGTGTAGAATAGTGAATTTCATATTGTATAGATTGTATATAGATACGCGACAAGACTAGAGTTGATTTGTAATTTAACGAAATACCAAAAAAACCCATAGAAACTTTATTATATTGTTATTATATTATATATGTTGTAAAAATATTTGAATGGATTATAAATTTTGGAAATTATATCCTATTATTATAGCTTATTATATATGTAATATCTATTATATAATAAAGAGTATGGACTTTAAATTATAAATTTTTTAGTTAACATATTTGTTTGTTTTATTACCTTCGAGTTATAATCGATGTTAGTTTATTTGCAGCAGCCGTACCACCAATAAGAACAGTAAAATTCGTAGATTAATTATAATTTCATAATCTTTCTAATATTTTGTCTAACTTTGGTTTTACAATGTTTTTCTAATTTGCAGTACCCTAAATTAAATCACGGTTATTTACTTATAAAAGATTATGTACGAATCTATAAAATAAAACCCTGCAATAACATTTTGAGTGCCACTAATAAACAATATCTTAACGCGGTATCTGAAATATAATTATGATATATTAACATTTATTTTACCTATTTTAGTTTACATTTTATATATAATAATATAATTTCTATATTATATATTATGGCTAATATTTAAATTTTGAATATTGTATGTATATAATAGAGAGAATGTTGTCTTATGCAAATATTCGCGAGATACTATTATAAAATGCAACGATGAAAATTTTGATATTATTATTTTTATTTGATTATAACCGTTTCCCATAGTCATCTTCATTTATAGTATATATATAGGAAAATAAGATAAAATTTATTATGGACAATCCAAACTAACAAATAAAATGAATGCATTTCCGAATAAATAAAATTATATTCGTACATATGACATTCATTATTATTATTATTATATTACTAAATAATGTTTTTGTTTGTTAATAGTTTAAATAGTTAGTATGTATGTCGTTTTTATTTCTCAAAAAATCCTTTATTATTATTATTATAATATAAACTTATCAAGCGCGCCGATGGTTCAATAGTTCCTTTTTATTTTTTATTTGGTAATGCATTTATTTTTAAAACTCTATTCTTGATATTGTTAAGAAGATCACATACACTTAGTTCTTTTGTACCTCTATTCAATCTATTATAGAATTATGTAACTTCGTCGTTTGTCTAAAAGTCTATATGAATTAATTATTATAAACTTACATTTTAATTGCATTTATATATCGTTTTTCTCAAATATTGATGTGTGTTGATTGACCGTGATCATATTAAGTAATTCTATACACTTATAAATACAATCATTTTTGTTTTTTAATTTAATCGATATATTAAGGCAATAATTAACAATTTTTAATCAATACTTACTCAATGGATAGAAAATCTCTATACAATAATGTCTTAAAATTTCTCATAGATAAAGAATCAATTCAAAATAAAAAATAATATAAAGAAAAAAACCATATTCGAATTGAAGACAATAATATTCATAAATCGTAAATCATATATATAATATAATATATAAAATCCATAAAAAATAATTTTTTTATACCCATATTGAATATTACTCTTTATATAATAAAATTGTATTATTCAAAAAATCATAAAATATAACTCGAATCAACAGATTTTTGATATAGTCAAACAATAAAAAAATGTGTATATTTCACAATATTCGATTCATATATTTGAAGATACAGTAGACTTGCTGTACATAATAAGTTTGCGTTGTTTGCGGTTCCAATTAATAAACATGTGTTTTTCCATTGTTTTTCAAAATAATTGCTTAAATTGAATATATCATTTGATTTTAACCACTTTTCTGACATTTAATGGATATCTCCACTATAGTTCTTAAAGCTATTTTATGACTTCGCTACACTCAATTTTTCCTTATATCGCGATTCTACTGTGTATACAATTTTATTTTACTGCAATTTTATTTGCAGTTTATTTGATATACGATTATTATCAATTGATTGCCAATCTATATACTTATTTTTTGTGACTATTGCTATATATTCAAATATAAACGGTATATATAATAAATACAAAAATGTACTCTTATTTATTTCGAATTTAACACACCAATGTTTTGATAATATATTGTATATATTGGAAAAATAAAGGGGTGCAAAAAATTACATAAAAAAATTTTATATTTTGTATATAAAAACATTAAAAATATTCAAATATATTTATATTTATTTTTTGTTTTCAATATAGTCAAAAATTTTTTTATATATTGTAATATATTCAGATTTAAATAAAAATTTTCCTTGAATATAACTTTAAAAAAAATAAAAATATTAAAACTCATATATTTATTATATGTTAAATAAAAAATGTTTGAAGGAAAATAACAATATTGAATTGAATATCAAAATAGCTATAAATAAATAAATACAATTGTTGTAATGTACCTCGAAATTTTGTATAAATGTATAAAAAAAATTGAAATAATACAATTCGTTTAAGAAAATAAATATAGAATTGGAATTCAATTCTTATATATATGTTATTAGAGATACAATAGGGAATACATTATAAGCGTATACAATACATATGAAGTCAATATTCACTATGTAAATTTAATACTATTACGTATTCAGACTCCTAGTTTTTCTTTTATATATCGTGATATATGTATATCTATATATACTTTCATTGTCGTCTCTCGTCATTATTCATTGTTGTCTATAAAATTCATGAATTGAAAAATAATATAGTTTTTATTATATACTTTTTGAAGAAAAACAAAATATATTCACAATTTTTGCAGGAAAATTATGAGTTTTACGATACAGAATGAGTTAATAAAATATTGAAAAAATTTTGAAGGAAAAAATATTCAATAAAAATATTGAAAAAAAATGCTATAGATATTTATATATATACAATTTTGTTCACAAATATTATGAATTATGATAGATTAATATAAAAAAAACACATCTTTTTTGCATATACAATTTAAAATATTAATATTTTTATGATTTTCAATTGTCGCATTTCAAGTATATTTATATTTTTTTATGAATTATTATTTATATCGTTCAATGAATATTAAATTATTATCAATAAAATTTTATAGTTATTCTGAGGGGGTTTATTTATTTGTGAAGATAGAAATGATATAAAAAAAAATAAAAATTTTCTTTTTTATATTTTTTATACCACAATTTTATTATACCATAGAAAATTCATATAAGCGTGTGATCACACGCGAAGGGTAAAAATGTAATTAAATTAATTTTTTCTTTAATTAAATTTTTAATAATCAATAAAAAAAGAAAAACTGTAATTGTATTTTACTACAATTAATTTAACAGTCAATTAGGTTTGTTTGTTTATTAATTGTTTATATATATATTATTAGGATGAAAATTTTAAAGATTTTGTGATTTGTAAAATTTTTTCATTAATGTTTTTCGAAACATTTAAATGGTACTTTAGTTTTCATTATAATTTTCATGTATTCTGATCCAACAGTTTGTGTACAACAAAAACAACAAAAAAAGGAGAATATTTTTAAAATATACATACAAGAAAAATATATTCAGAATGTAAAACCTCATCCCAAAAGATAAATAAAATATATGTAAACTGAATTTTATGACAATTTTACCATCACTATAAAAACTATATATATAGAAAAAATATTGACTTCTTTTTCTTCTTCTAACTGAACAATTTGATACATTTTATTTATATTTATGTTTATATAAAATTGTAAAAATAAAATTTTATTCCATTTTTATATGGCTGATTGATGTTGATCTACATAATCGGTTTTTGTTATATGAATATAAGAATGATCAAAGAATGACTATATTAAACTTTTGTTTGAAATAAAAACCAAACCGTATTAATCCGAAATATTGAATATAGTCCAATTATTTAAGGTAAATATCATCTTCCAGCGGAGATTAGCAGATTTTTTTGTTAAATTACTTTAATCATTTGTATTCCAGAATAGATTTTTTTTAATTTCTAAATGCAGTAATTTTTATGATAATCATTTTTAAATAAAAATAAAATGAAACAAACTAACATAAACACAATAAAATGTTTTATTTGAAATTAAATATATGTACAATATTCCTTATTTGATGATCCTTGCGATTGGGATAGTCTTCCACAGTATTTTATTGTCTGATGCCCTCTGGAACATAACAAAAATATTCTTCTTTTTTTTTTTATGATTATTGTTTTGTTACTATTTTATTTTTGATTTTAGGGATATGCAAAGTTATTTATTTTTTTTTTTTTTAATATAATTTTTTATTATTATAAACCACTAAATAAAACAACACAACATATTAGAGGGTTCGACGACGATAGATAAAATAAAAAAATAGCCAAAATTTTACATTATATTTTTTATACATATTTTGATAAATAATTTGAATGTTTGTGGTATTTTTTTGTTTTACCAATAGGGCATTTTTATATATTACAAAGAACCCTCGTGATTCCTATAAATATATAATTTTTGAATATTAATAATAATAATAATAATAATAAAAAAAAAACAAATTATAAAATACCAAACGAATGCATTGCGATAATCAAATTATATTTTATTTTATGTATAAAAATGGATGAATGATTTTATTATGTATATTATTAATTTGTTGGTTTTTTATTTTGTTATTTCTATTTTCAATTTAAAATTTCTTTGGTTCAATTAGAAGTAATATATGAGTATACGCCGCGGATATATACATTTGATTTGAATGTTTTTTTAATTAAATATATATAATAATTTCTATTTAATGTGTGTTTGTGGGTTTTTTCACATATATTTATATTATTATAAATATGTGGTTATTTTTGGTTGTTTAAATATAATATAATTTTTTTAATATTTGTTGTAGTGTAATTTAAATTAATTAAAATAATAATGACATTCTTTATATATATAAATATGTATAATATTGTATATTCATTTATAATGTTTAATGAATTTTTTTTGTTGTTTAATATCGTTGTGCATTTATAAAATAAAATGTATATAAAATACATTATTTTAATCCCAAAACAATACAACACATATGACGATTTATAATGAAATCGTACATATAAAATATAATAATCACCTATCATTATATCATTAAATTAAATTCTATCGCAATCCATTGATTTTAAACGTGAAAATTATTTTAATATAGTAATATTGCGGTCCGTTTCGACATATTTCGGCAATTTACTGCCTGTAATTTGATAAATTAATCGAAATTTAATCTCACCATTATTCTTGATATCACGATTTTATTTTTAAATCTTATGAATCTTTATAAGTTTTTATAAATTAATTGTCTCAAATAATAATATGATATTTGATGTGTCCATTCGGGGGGGGGGGGGTGTCATGGACTTCAATCCTGTGGGAGAGGTTTTGGTCAGTAGGACATCCTTGTTACGGGATTCCGACACATAGTATGTAAATAGATTTCGTCTTCTAAGGAAAAAAAAATAGTATATAGGTATAAATAAATCCTTTATTACTTTATATAGCTCCTATTATACGTATTATATTTTATATATGTAGGTATAATTTTAATATATAAAAAAATATAACATACAAAATATAATATGATAAATGTATGTATAGTAATAATAATAATAATAGAGATATGCAATTTTCAATTCAAAAACTTTGGATGATATACGAACATTTTCCAAGATACGGTTTATGATTTTCTATTTATATACTTTATCATATTATTATTATTATTGTATGAAATTTATATAAAATACAAGAAATTATTACATTTAAGTTTTACCATTGGACATTTCATTATTCCTATTATTATTATTTAATTGTTTAAAATTTTACAAGAAGAACAATTTATTATATAAATGTAACAAGTTTATTTATATATATATATTTAAAACTTGATATTTATGTACTTCCACTACGAGTACATGCATTTTGAAAATTTTATATATATTATTTATAGCTTTTATCATATATCGTATATTTGCATATATACATTTATCAATGTAATATTATTTTGTTGTATTCATACAGATAATTTCTTGTTACGCAAATAATATTTGTTTTACACTTAAGGTTATAAAAAAACATTGATATTTCTCACATTTCCTATACAATCAAATGATAACTACGTATAATCAGACTTTAATAAACGTATTCAAATCGCAAACTCATTGTAATTCAAAAATATTTAATCTAATTGTTTATAATAGTATTGAATATATGTAAACATCAATTATACAGTTTACATAGCACAAAATGTAAAATGTCGAAATGAATAGTATATGCACATATATATATAGTGCTATTTAATATGTTTAATTCGAATTTGAATTATATAGACAAAGTTAACATTATGATGCACTCAACGTTAATAGAAAATGTTCTCCTAAGATTTCTATGCGAAAACTAACAAATTTGTATATAGAAGATCCTTGAAAGTCCTTGAAGATAAAACAAGTATAAATATTATGATATATTACCATTATTTTTGGTTCATTGAAACTCTGTTTTATTAATAAATAAAATAAACAAAAATGATTTATTTATATAGAACAAAAACCAAAAAGTAATAAATTAAATAAAATACAATAAAATCTATTAATTCAAGAATGACAAATAAATTAATCATTAACTAATAAACGTCAAATTCACGCAATATTCTTACATGTAATTTTTAATATTAACACTGATGTAGATAGATATAGATATAGATAATACTTTATTATATAGATATATAGCATAGGAAGGGTGTTACCTGGAATTTCTCTGCGATACTTTTCTTTTATAACAATTTCTATATCTGTGTAATATTATACAAAATAATATTTGCGTGTATATATAAATATTGTAATATATACTTTAGATATTTATTTATATACAATTTATATATGTAAGTATATATATATATAGGTACTTATATTTATATGTTTATATACAATTTATATAGAAAAATGATATACCATTATTTAACTGGGGATTTTCATCATTTTCATGTTCGACGAAAGATTTATACTATATAAATCATGTGACAATAGCACTCACGCATTTACTTATTATTATATATAGATCCATAAATATATATCATTTCAATGAAATAAATATAACAACAACAAAAAAAAATATATAAAAATAATACATTTATTCTTATATCCATATATTGCAGTATATTATTATTATTATTATTATTATTATTATTATTATTATGATACGATACATACGATACCCAAATATATATATGATAATACAATCACATCCATAGAATATATCTATTTTTACTCTATAGTCTATATATCAAAAAAATAAATACAATTTCTTAATGATTTGAGATATATATAGAAGATTTCAAAATGATCCGATCATCTGATGCAAACATAAAAATATTATAATATATAAATAACTATAAATTTTGTCTATTTATATATTATTCGAAAATTGTTTGTTTCTATAGTGATAAATAAGAAAATATATCCTCTATCTATATATAAAATACAATTTCTTTTACCGGATTTCTTAAGGAACAGGCGACAAAATAACGTCAACATATGATTATATTATAGCATTAGAATTATTATTATTAATAATAATAATAATAAATATATAGTAAATAATATCATAATATAATTTTTATTTATACCATCTATATATAATGTGAATTTCATAATATTTGCTATATTTATTTCTGTATATACATAGTCCATATACAGATATATATATATATATATATTTGTTTCTCTCAATTTTCTTTTCAACAAAATAAATCGGTCGATTTTTCATGATTTTCTTTGAAAGGGAAAAATATTACATTTTCTTAGTATATCCTATAATATATTTTTATTTATATATGTATAGAATAACATATATTTATATAGAATATGCGATGATTGTTTGAATATGCTATATAATATTATATATGTATATAGAAAAATCGTATTTCTTATCATTATAAATATATTTATTATTTATTTATATACGAATAATATACCACATTTTATATATATATATATCAGTAAAATATACTTCAGTTCAGCATCCACACATATACTATTTTCATTATATTATTGTATTATATATGTCACATTTATAGCTATATATTATATTTATATCAACAAAATTATGTGTATAAGGATATTAATAAAAATTGCTTTCATGAAGGATATATATTAGTATATAATATAATATATATGTTTATAGATAGATTGTTTGTTCTATATAGCAGAGGTCTCTATATTCCATTAGTCTTCTGTTTTACGGTTTTACTATATATATATTTATAAAGTAAAATACTATTGATATCATAATAAATCATGTCATGGCTTTTTAAGGATATGATTAAAAGGTTCATTTTTTCTCTTTCCCAGTATATTACACATTTATTTCCATATTGTATACGTATTTTATTTGTATATACATACATATATTATACGAGAATATGTGTAAGAAAAAAATAAAAGGAAATTTTCTCGATATATGAAAATATAATATAATATTATACATTTATAGTTAATATAATTTGTTGTATTTGCTAAATATAAAAAGTATTGAGAGTGGATAATATTATTATTATAATTCTATATAATGCTTGAATTCTATTTTGATATGATAATGATAATACTTAATATATGATATATTCAAATAATATAATTATATATATGATTTTAAATGTATATTTAGATTTTAATGGAAATCTAAATATAATTGAAAATAAATTTGAATGTTATGCGTGATTATTTCAATAACACCAAATCTGTTTGCAATAAATATCTCAAATTACTGATTTCGATTCACTTGTTGACTAACAATTATTTTTTTATTTCTTAATTGCTAATTTTTATTAAAAATACTTTCATCGGTTTAATATAAACAGATATTTTTTTAAAAATTCCTTGATTATTAGAATAAAATTTGGTTCTCAAGTTTTGTTTGAAATTGAAAATGAAATCGAGTGTTTCCATTATGATAGAAATGTTATACATAATAAAATAAAAATTAATCTAATTATGTTAAAATATTATAGTTTTTTATTTTATTTCGCATTGGAGAAAAGATAACTGAATAATTCAAATCATTTTCTAAAAATTTGTTCACTTTGAATTTTTAGAATTTTCACATAATATGTAGACAAAGCGAAAGAAAATGGGATTGAAAGATATGACATTTTATCTTATTCAATACGCGATATATCAAATGTATAGAAAATGTGTAAACACTTTCGCATTCAGTCATTCAGTTGATATACATGGAAGAAAAATTGCTAACAAAAAAATTCCCACATAACGAAAAAATTCTATTAAAAATTAAATTATTTAAGGATATTAAATCACATCAATTTTTTCTTTTTATTTTGTTGGGCTTTGTTTTGTTTTTAAAAACACAATGTTATTATTTTTGTTTTAACTGAAATAATCATACATAAACACTCAAAATAAAAAAAGAAAACGAAAATATAAAGGAAAAATATAAAAAATATGTTATATATATTTTGTTTTTCTTTAATTCAAAAGTATATAGATTTTTTTATACAATATTTTATTATACCTTTTCATTATACACAAAAGCAAAATAAAAATAAATAAATAAATAAATATAATCTTTTAACCTCAAAAGCCTATATTTTTTATTGTTGCTTCAACAAAATTAATGATATCTATTTAAAAAAAAAAAAAACCTTTTATATGAATACTATTTTTTTTTATATATAGTATTATTATTATTATTATTTTTATTTTCACAAACATTTTTTGTTTTTTTTAGCTCTACTAAAGGATATCCCCATGTGAAAAAAAAACGATAAATAAATAAAACTTTCTCATATCTCTATAGCATATATATATAATATATAAGGAAAATACGACACAAGAAAAGAAATAGAATCCCCAAAAACCTATTGACCATTATTTGTAGCACCATATTGTTAACAATAATATATACCTCTTATATTGTCGACTCTGAATGTATATATTTGTTTGGAAAAAATAGACAAAACAAAAAAAGAAAAATTTGTGTTCTTCATATCATCAAACAATATATTTTTTTTTTCTGTGTCTATAATATAATTTTATATATATAAAAAATTGCTATATGTACACAATAGATGACAAGAAATAAAAAAATATTTATTTCTTTTAAGCACGCGAATTTATATATTAGTTAATTTTTTTCTGGTTTGGTTAGTTTTTTTAATTCTAATACTTACCTTTCTGAGGGATATTTTTTTTTTGGGAATTATTTTGAATACCATTTTTATATATTAATGGGTTTAATATTCTTTTTTTGTTTTTGTTTTTGTTGATGTATACATCTACATCTAGTTAAAAACGATTTATGTCTTTAACCATCGTAGCGAAAAGTCGTCTAACAAAAAGAAAAACAAAAAAAAACTTTGTGCTTTTATACACTTCCGTAATGATTAAAATGAATATAAAATCAAAGTTTAAAAAAATATAATAAAAATAAAAAAAAATATATAATCTTCTTTTTCCCCAACAGCTTTTTTTTTTTTTTTTTGTACCACAGAATATATTATTTGTTCAGTGATTTTTTTTGTCATCGTTGTATTCCTTCATGTTCTGATAAACCACTGTTTTTATAACATATAAAAAAAATCCTATCAAAATGCCAACAAAAAAAATAAAATAATATATGGGAAACAAAAAAAAAAATTAAATCGTATATGTATGTAGAGAAAAAGACGACGAGGTGATTTACAAGAAAAAAATTGACCGTAAATTTACTCTAAACACTTGGTATATATAAATATGTAATATAATATCCATTA
Source organism: Dilophus febrilis (assembly GCA_958336335.1). Lineage (NCBI taxonomy): Eukaryota > Metazoa > Arthropoda > Insecta > Diptera > Bibionidae > Dilophus > Dilophus febrilis. Next base: position 11,857,951 of record OY284470.1, on the reverse strand, counting down.
TATACTCTTGTAATATACATTATTTATAAGTTACTATATTGCAAAAGTCTTTATATTATATGTCTATGTGAATAATATAAAGGATAACACACAACCCTTCCAATCTTATAAATATATATACAATTCTCAAAGTTTTTCCTATATATACAAAAATATGTATATATGAAATTTCTTCCCTATATTCACATGATAATAATGTGCTTTCTTCTTCTATATATCGTATACATGTTTTTTTTTATTTATATATCTAAATATACCTACATATATACATATATAAGAACGTTTATTGAATTGACCCTTAAAAAACATTATAAGAGAATAGATCACTTTAAGGAAGCTATTCAAAATATCGTATATGTTATATATGATGTTCATATATATGCAATAAAATATATAATTTATTTTTATATATACTTTAAACACATATAGAAAAATAAAATAACAATACATATAATATATAGACTATATAGAAAATGTAAGGGTCAAAAAAGATCTTATTTGTAATAATTTTCCTCTTATATAATTTAAGTATAATCGCGTCGTATATATAAATAAATTTTCAAATGAATTGATGGTTGTCTTATTTGTGTATGGTAATTTATTATTATGCATATAGATAATTGTATACTTATATTTGATGTATAGATAGGGGTGCGTAGTGTAAACTCTTTACATTTATCTGTCTTTACCTTATTCAATAAAAAAAAAAAAAAAAAAAAAAAGAACCGAAAAAAATGTGTCATGGAAATGTTTCTGTGCATATACTATACAATATTTATATGTACATTTATATACATATTATAAAACCACCGTATATAAGCATTTTAATAGTTTCTCTAATCTAATATATTAAAGAAAATTGTTATTCATATATACATCCTTATAAATATCCCTCAACATAATATATATATATATATACATGTAAAATAAGAAAGGTCAACCACGTCCTTTTAATGTGTCTTGTTGTTTGTTGTTTTGTTATTCAAATATATATATATATATATATATGTGTATATGGGGGTGGAATGGAGATAGATTTACTGATTTATTTTAAATGTTTGCATTCTATTAAAAAACCACATATATGATTATTTTATATTGTTATATATATACATAAATATGTTAAGGATATTTATATCCTTCTTATTTATATATAGAATTGAAATTCTTTTGGGGAAATTTTAAATACACACTTAAAAAAAAAAAAAAGTATTTTATTAACGATTTTGATCTGTGTTATTTAATATCTAATATATATAAATTTAATTTTTTTTTCAATTATATCCAAAATATTTATTGAACAGATCAATTTAGTGAATTTTACAGTATACGATAATTATTAAGAAGTTGCTTATTTGAAATTTGAAATATTAAATCGAAATTTCATCGAATTTGATATATAAATGCGGTTGAATTTGATGTGGATAAATCAGAACAGCAAATGTATAAAGAATTAATATACTATAGTATAATAACATTTAAATTTAACGTTTATAGAAAGGAATATAAATTGAACGCCACCCCAAAACTGTTTGTATTGGACGTTTTGTTTTTTTTTATATTTACTCATTGATTTGAAAAACAATAAAATAAACAAAAAAACCATTTTATTAACCACAAATCGCGCAAGACTCTCTCGTATTTCATTCCATAAATATAATCGTATAAAATACATGTATAAAGAAAAATAGATTTTCCATAAAACGATTGTTGATATTATAACCGCAACCTATGTATATGAATTGATTTTATTCAATACTCATCGATTCGTATATACATAAATATATGGCAATTTCAATTATTTTTTCTTTTGTATGCGTGGTTTCATGAAAATTTCCTTTTTTTTTTTATATTTATGTATATACATGAGAGAATTTTCCGATACTTTTCACCGCCCTTAAGTGTGTTTACCTCTAATTTGAAATAATTTTCTACATCATCTATTTACCAATAATAATACAAAATAATTTTAAAATATGCAGATAATTATATGTATGTATTAATAAAAGTATTGTTATTTATTGAACTCGTACTAATTATAGTACATTTGAATATTAATTTCATGGAAAAAGCAATTTTTATTCCACCATTATTCCATTTTTTATATTTGTTATTGTATGATAGGAATACCATAAAAGGAATGCCATTTTTTAAATAGAAACAATATTTTACTTATATACTATAGGTACACCTCATTTAAATTTTAATTACTTTTAATTCATTTTTCATAACAATTTTCAAAAACATATATCAAAAAGTCCTAAAAAATTATGTGAAAATTCAATTTTTTTTTTAAATATAAATATCAAAGCTTTTTTTTAAACATTTTTAGTGCTTTATATAAAAGAGAAGAACATATTTAATAATTTTTTTATAATAAAACTTTTTATATTATATAATAACCTTTTGAAAAAAAAAAATTAAATTATGTAGTGAACCAAATACAAAAAAATTTAGGCATTGCTCTTTGAAATTTCTATATACTCATATGGAAAAATGCAATTTTTCATTACTTTGTTAATAACAGCCAATTACCTATACCCATTTTCAAAGAAAATAATTTTATGTGAATTATTATTTTTTTTTTTTGCATATATGTTGTAATAGATTTTTAACAAAAATTATATTGTATGTTTGATAAAGAGCATAAAATAAAGAATGAAATAAACGCGTACTTTTAGATATTTAAAATAAATAATTTGATATGTACATAATTTTTCTTTATTTTCCATATACAATATATTGAATTAGATTATGTGTTGGTGGCTGAGGCGGCAACCTCATCTATGTTTATTTATATCCGTTTGTTCTTTTGTGTTAAACAAAGATATTATATATGTATACAGCAAAATTTTATATATATGTATATATTGCACCACATATATGAAGATTTTAAATGGGAAATTGTTGCAGCTACACTTAAAACGTCATTTTATTCGAAAAAAAATAAAACATAAAAAAATATATTCAAGTTCTTTTTGAATAACGATATATGTTTATGAGAAAAAAAATTCATCTGCCAAAGGAAAATATACTTATACAATACAATTTATACCGTTTTTTTTATTCCTAAAATCAAATTTATTCACATACTCATGGTGTTGTAGAGGTACATAACATATATGTATGTAATAATATTTTATTTTAACTATATATAATAATATATTTATCAAACGCCTCTTTACTAAAACTTTAAAAAATTGTATAAATGCCATAAAAAATAAATAAATAAATATATTCGTTTGTGCTCATGTATATGCAAATGAAATAGATTTTATTTTTATATGTACATATACACTTATTTTCTCTTATTTTGGAACAATTCTTATCGAAACTTATCGAGCAATTCTAATATTCATTGGTTTAGTGAATACGTTAAATAAAATTGATAATGATGTGTACATTTACAGAACCTCATTAATTGTTCTGAATACGAATTAAAAAAAATGTATATAATCACTGCTGAATATTAAAGATTCCATCTATACTCAAACATCATATTTTAAAGAACTATACTGAAAATGTTAAAAACAATTTTCTATTCGAAATTTATATTTAACATAACGAAAAAATCAAAAATCTGAGATCATAAAAACACCATAATGGTAAATATAAAAAGTAAATTACTGTGTTTAGTATTTGTATATATGAATACGAATTTATATGTACATGAAATCGCATATCACACACTAAACTGTGTGATTATATACACATATAGCATATATGTTTTTATATGCATTGCAATTTTCAGAATTTCAATTGGATTAAAAAGTGTGTAGAAAAGTGGTGCAATATATATCAACGATTTTTATATACATAAGTGTTGTCGACTTTCAACATATATATATATTAAACATATAAAATCATATAAATATATTTACAAATTCTGACAATTACTAAGTGTATATTTCTTTCCTATATATTCAAATATCTTAAAAGAAATCCGTTATCTTTTTTAATTTATATATGCTTATAACAAATTTGAATAAATCGGATTTTATCAAACAATATTATATTTATCTGAATCTGAAAATAAATAATATGCATATACATTTACATTTATGAGGGTATGTGCAATACCGAATATTTCTAAAAATAATAAAATCTGTAATTAAAAGGAATTTTCTTTTTATAAATACTTGAGAAACATTTTTAAGATAAATAAATACTATATATACAAAAAATAAGTATATATTCAGTTATAGTATTTACCTTTGTTATTTATTTTATATTTATATATAATCAATTAAATATAAATCAAAAATGTTGCCAGAAAAAATCATTGAAAACATATATAGAATACACTCTCCTCTTTATAAAATTATAAGTATTTGCCCGCATCTTTCGTAAATATATATAGAGAAGTATTCATATTCAATTGTATTATATAATAACCCTTTTTATGTTTAGAAAAACAATTTTAACATTTTTAATCATCAAAATAAAACAAAACAAAACAAAAGCAAAATAAGAATTGTATTTTCCACTATTCATATATATGTATAAATGAAAGCAAAAAGTTTCGTATAATGTAGAATTTATATAAAATAAAATAAAAGTATATGATATTTATTTTCAAATATGTCAAGTATATTATTATATTGATTTTAATTTGCTTGTAAAAAACACACTCATTAAAATCATTTATACAACTTTTTTACTTTTTTTTTATACAATAATTATACATTTACAAATTCAATTTAGTTCTTTATGATAATTATAGTTAATCCTTTTATCAATCCGTTATTTTGGAGATATTTATATATCTATATGTATACATTCAACTTATCCAAACGTTCTACAATTGAAACCCTTTTCTATTTTTTAATCAAAAATAATATTTTATTACACTCAATTTTATTAATATTATAGGTTTTTATATATTATAACACTTAAATTATATGAAATTATGGTACAAAAAAAATTGTGTTGCCCTTTTTTGTTTCAAAACGATAATAATAACAATAAAAAAAATAATAATAATAAACCCCTATTCTTATCGAAAATGGTTCATGAATGAATGAATGTTGCTTCCTTGTTTTACTGTGTTATATATATATGATATAATTTTCGATATGATTTTTCAATTATATGAAACATTTACGACACTTTAACCAAAATAATTAAAAGTTATTTGATGCTTTAATACACTTTGAATCGTTATGCATAAAAGAAAATTCAAACAGAAATCATGGTCAATGACATCTCTCATCTAAATATAAATAAATGCATATAGGTTTTATACACAAAACAATTTATATTATTTTCATATATGTAATATAATAATGTTTAAATGTTATTTTTCAAGTGATTTTGTTCTCTTTATTCATAGTAGAATTGTTCATTTTTTCTACTTTCATTGCAATTATATATACGTGCGAAATTATATAATAATTTTTCAAATAAAATTTCTTGCATAACAACATGTATTATGTTTTCCACAGATTACAACAAGTATATATAAAGTCGGTATCAGAAAATAATAAAAGAAAAACAATTTTTTTTAACAAATAAAATTCCGGCAATTATTATATGTACATATTTGCATATATGAGTTGATTGTAGAATCCAAGAACATTCGTTATATAAATATGTTTTTTTTATCGGAAATAATTTTATTTTCGAAAAGTTTATACATAATAAATTTTTGATACACACTCAAAATACTTTGTATTTGAATTATTTTGGTTATTCAAAGTATATTTTATTTTATTATAATTTTAAATTATATAAGATTTTTATTCAATTAAAGTTGAACTAAATATATTGTGTTTAATATCAAACACTCTGTATGTATATATAATATACCATATATATACCTATAGCTTGTAAATATTATCCATCCATTGAATAATTTTATATTCTACTTGTTTTGTCCACAACACCACAACCAATGTAAAATATATGTATTACAATTAATACATAAAACACAGGATTATCATTGAAGTAAACAGATTTATTATATGTATATAACTATATATAATAAACAAACTTATAACATTATAAGATCACATACATCTATTAAATATATATTTATGGTAAATATAACTTCATCTATATACAGTAACATAAGAAAAATCAAATTAGTTTCTTCGGAACAAAACCTACTTTTCAAAACCGACTGTCGTATTAAGCGAATTTGTTAAATTAACTTGAATTTTATTAACATTAGTAAGGCAAACCAATTTAATAAATCAATTAAGCATTTAAAAAAAATGGAAGTTTTATAGTTTATTCAAAATCATAAGGGATTAGAAACAATCAATCATTAATTTTGCATATATAAAATACCCTGAACAATGATATATAAAATGATTTTAAAATGGGTTTCTAAGAAATCAAAGTATGAATTCAAAAAAATTTATCCATTTCAATTTTCAAATAAAAATTCTTTAACCTCTATCTATAACCTTAATCACCTGTCTTTTTTGGCTCGCCTTTGGTCAGCTCCTAAATTGGTCAACTTACATTATACGGGTTGGAATGGATACAAATATATATATATATAATACATTAAGAAGACCAATTTAATATATTCTCTTTCATCTCAATATCCATATCATTTATACGATATATATATCCATATATATTTCTATTTTATTTATAAACAATAATTCACTTACCACCCAAAGACATTGCGTTGTCACATATAAGTTTTATATATATATTCCAAAAGTATTATACCTTCTTATATATATATATAGTATATTAGTTGTTATACACTCAATATATACATTATTATTATTATAGATTAATTCACTGAATACCCGTGTATATAATATATAATATGGTCAAGAGTAAATAAATGTATATAAATATATATTATGTCAATGTATACATAATCATACACGCAGTATGGGGTTTTATACTCTTTTATATAATCCAGTCATTCTATATAGATTAAGAATATGTCTCACATCATTATTTACCACAACCAATATGTGTCTGAAAATCATCTTAAATCTTTCACAAAAATATATAATATAAAATCCATACATATATATATAAAACAAGAATTACATATAAACAGAGTATTTTTCTAAGGAAATATAAATGACCCTCAAATTCAATGTTTTTGATTAATTTGGGAAATATAAACTGTTTCAAGTGACACTTTATCCAATTACCCGTGACAAACTGGAATAGAATCATCGGTTCTTATAAAATGTGTACCAATATATATTCAAAAACTTTAGTATCATAATTCTAATTATAGAATATATGAATTATGTAAGACGATGGGCTATCAAATTCTATGACCTAGTCACAAATTTGCATACAAAATGCCATTACCTTATATTTTCTTATACATACATTGTACCGCATATTAATCATTAGGATTTCTGTATACATTCTTTACACCAATTGATACCCTCTGATTGTTTATAGTCTGGATGAAAAGAATATAATGTCCTATATATATGTATATTCATTTACATTGTTAATGATACAAATATATCTTTATATATTGTTATATAGACATATATTTCTTCAGCTTTTACGTTTGAATAAACATTAAACGATTCTCTCCATATTTATATATATGAACGGATAAATGAATAAATTGAAAGGTTGGTTTTTGGTTGGTCTTTCGGTTAAAAAAAGGAATGAAAATGTATGTGTATATATGAATGGCTATAAATAAATATAGATAAATGAATCTGGGAAATATTATCTATATATAACATGCATTAAGAAAAATATATAAATTAATCATATAATGGTAAAACTTAATATATTTGAAATATAATTTATGATGAACTTAATTCTATATATACTATATATAGTAATACATGTTATTTTTATTAATATTTGATTAAATTAATAAGTAAAATATTTATTTCATACCCAATATTTTTTTCATCAAACAAAAGCAAATATTCTCTTTGAAAAAAAAAATTATTTAACATTATATTAATATTATTTTTTTCAATTTCAATATTTTATTCAATTTCAATATTTGGTTTTAAAGATATAAACGCAATGATAGAAGTTGCAAAGAAATGCATTAAAATTAAAATATAATCATTCCAAGGTGCCCCATGCCTGGGTACTTTCGGCCATATATTGAAATTGTATTATTAATATAACATAACAAAACTCTAATATTATAATCATTCAATATCAAATCATAATTTATTTCTGAAAATTAAACTACGCTTCACGGCATATTTCATAACAACAGAAGAAGATCATAAAAATGTTTATATTTCGTTAGCGGCCCTAACTACAAAACCTGAAAATACTTATTGCTACACCTAGTTGATGATGATTTCATTATTTTTATCAAATTAAATACCATATATTTAAAAATTTTTCTCCTTTAATCATTAAAATATAATTAATGATTTTATTTTAATTATTATTAATAAGAAATATTATAATAATAATAATAATAATCGTAATTATTATTATTTATTTTATTTACGGTATACATTCATCCGCAACAAAATTTATATATAATAAATACACGATTATCACCTTTTTACTATCATTTATCTATACGACGACGACTACAACGACCATAAATTTATATATAGACATAATATATCTAGATAATGATGTCCTATCCTTATATATGTTATGTATATGCAAATACATATAACATAGTATATAATAAATCCTTATTTATATATATATAATTACAAATTGTGTGTCAAAAGTCTAATTATTTAATTACCGCACACATTTTTCTGTCATTTATATAGCTTTTCACACCTAAAAACAAAAAATTAAATAAATAAATAAATATCCATGTACAAATACAACCCATTATATTTTGTCACCCCTATATATAATATTATTATTGTATATGCACACCTCTATATATATAAATATATATATAGTATATATAGATAGATATAATATTTATATATATTCATCATTATATACAAAACTCATTGTCGTTACGATATTTGTAATTTTAAATAATATAATAAACATTTAACCGCACCGAAATAAATATATATAAATATCATAAAATAAAATAATATAATCAACGTAAAAATATTAGCTATCGTCGTTAGATTAAAATATGTACTATATTTATATATATATTATACATAATAAATACGCAATATTGTATTATATGTTATTATAATAAATATTATAAATTTTAAAGAAGATTGTTTTCAGAAAAGGTTTTGTTATTTACATATATATATATATTTTATCTTAAAAGAAAATTTATTTATGTGTATCATAGAAATGAAATGTATATAGCTGTATATATACAGCGATAGGAGGAATATAAATGTATATTTATATAAGAAATTTTCTTATTATTAGGCAATGATTAAAATCCTTAATCATCTGTTAATTTTGATGACTTTAAGTTTGAATATATAAATATACCATATATACATTTTGTATTTTTCTTATTTATATATAAAAGAAAACAATGTAGGTATATTTGTGGTATTTATATATATGGATTCAATTTTACCTCAATTTATAAGTATTAATTTAATAAAATATTTATATAATAATAATAAAAAAACAATTAGAAATGTTGTTAAGTCGTTCATTAATTTTAAAATTGTTATATTTTTTTAATTGTTAATATGAATGTTTTTTTTTTATCTTTTTCTTTTTACCATTTGGTTAATGGGGTGTATTGTAAAATTTGTTGAAATTTAATTAATGCGAATATTAATGTAAAAGATTATTTATTTATATATTATATTATATTTATATATTATTTATATTTTGATGTTTTTTATACGCGTAAATATTAGAATTACTAATATGCTTTTGAGGGTTTTTTTTTTAAATAAAATAATGTTGCAGCTTTATTCGCATTTTGTATAAAAAATGTATCTTCAAACAAAGAAAAAAAAAATATTTCACAAACTTTGCAAATTTTTATGGATGTAGAAAATTCACAGAATATATATAAAAAAAATTAAATAAATATACTTGCAGCAATTTTTTTTTGTATTCTCTAAATACGCATCATACACATATATTTTTTTATATATACGACCATGTGTAGTATATGTATTCTAATAACTGTGTATTTTTTTTAAGGACGATATAGGATATATATGGGATACATTTAGTGTATAACAAAAAATAAAGTTAAACGATTTCACAATAGGTCAACACTTTTGTATGTATATACAATAAATATTCATAAATATCACGTATTTTATATATATATTTTTTTCACATATTCTTAACAGAATGTCAAAATCGTAAGTTACCAACCCAATTCGTTAGAAACTACAAAGAATAACATTTTGATAAATAATTTTCTTATATTCGAGAATCGTCTTGTATTTTAAAGCGGTACGTTTAATTTTAAATGAATTAAGTGAAATTTCCTCAATTATATACGGAATTAATGTCCTACATGGATATGCTTGACGATCTCAAAATCTAATACTTTGTAGATAACATTGTATCAAATTTACATTCTACCCTGAATAACAAATTTAAAATACATTATGTACATACCATTCTATCCGCGTTGTGCGTGTTTTATATATTTAAATTTATTTATTTATCTATATATGAGGATATATAGAATTAGAAAATTTATCGTTTCAATTATTTTCGGTAAATATTCCAGTATCAAACTAAAGCGATGTATATAGGTTTTTATATATAAGAGTTTTCCAATTTTGGTTATTGTGATTGTTTGATATACATATATATGGAAACAAAAAGCATATATAAATAAACGCGTGTTAAAGTATGTAAATAAAAAAAATATCCGCTTATAATATGAATATAGTGAAAAGAATCAGTTTTGTTTGTAAAACTATAAAATATGTCAACATTTTTATATAATAGTATATTAAAATATTTTCTAAAAATAGATAATACCTTGATCTTTCTAAAAGCATGGCATCGAATAAATCCTTATAATTATTATGTATTTAATAGTGTATAGGAGGATTTTAACAATAACAACGTGTACTAAAAATTCAAAATGTGGCTAAAATCCAAAGTTTCTATTTGGATTTCATTGTATACTTTTTATTATCAACACCCATATTTTTTTATATTGATTTCTTCATTTATTTTTTTGTAGATTCTCTTTATATACACTTTTTCACAAAAAAGGAAAAAAAAATACATCATAAATAGAATTATTATTCATTCTTAATAATAATATTCACATATATAGAATCATCCATCAATCATATATAAACTATAATCGAATACATTATTACATTCATTAATAATCACATGCCCTTTTAACTTTTAGAGCATATATACATATTGTATATGTATACATATATGAAAAAAATTATAATTTTTTCCACCCCTAATATGTTTTCTATGTATTTGAGTTTGTATATCTATCATCAAACATCATCATATAACAAATAGCATGTATGTCCTGTCCTGTATATATTAAATATGAATAGACATTTTTTTTATCAAATAGTTTATATACATATTAGAATATAAACTGACTGTTGCGTTTTTGTGTTTACCTAAATTATGTATGCGTATGATTTCGTATACAAAATAATAGACATATATAAAAAATAGAAATTATTATAATAAATACTTGTAAATAAACATTGGTATCATTTTTATTTATTATTTTTTTATTAGATAACAATATTTTTTAATATATAATTTCATTGTGAAATTGAATTTGAATGAACGCTCCTTGATTTCAAGTTTTGTCATTTATTAAATATAAGGTTTCTGTTTTTTTTTCTTTCTATTTTTATATATTTAAAACAAATTAAATATATTTTTCTATATGTCAATTTATTATATTATATATATGAAAATTATACATTTGCATGTGGTAAAGATAATGACATATTGAATAAGAGATACGTTATATACGGCTATTATATATAATAAATGGACACACAGAAAGAGAGACATATGGCAAATGTTTTGAATTTTGACAGTATATTTTATGTTGTAAAAAAATGAACATCATTTATTTATTATGCATATATATAATAAATATCATTCCGTTCTGTATATATAATAAAAATATAAATAGACAAAAATCTTCTTAATTAATCAGAAAGAGTGAAAGAAAGACCATATTCCAAATTGGAAGCGTGGTGGTTTTTTATTTTTTTCAACATTTTATAAATCAAATGTAATTTGTGTGTAAAAAAAGTAAAACAAAAAATTGTATTATTTATGTAAATGAATTAATATGGCCTTATCTTACATATATATATATATATATATATATATATATATATATATATTTGTAATTTATTATGTGTTCAAAAAAATTTCCTATTATGGAAATTCGTTTTTTCCTTAGTATTCTTTTTTTCTTTTTGTGTTTTTTTTTTGTTTTTGTCTTTGATATAGTCAAATAATTTTTTTCCATTAAATTATTTATATGATATTTGTGCGTATAAAATCATTTTGAATTTTTGAATTTTTGAAATGCGAATTTGCGAATTTTTTTTTTGTTAATTAACTTAATTATAATCAGATGATTATATCAAATCTTTAAAATTGAGTGCGTAGTGTAAATAATCATATCATTTTTGTATATAATAATTACATTACTTCGATATATACATTCAATAATCCTAAAATGCTAGAATTGCAATTCTCTATCTATATAAAATTGAAAAATGTTTTCCTTATTCCCGATTACACACAAAACAATTAAACAAAAAACTCACAAAATCAAATATCAAAAGCAATTAATTTATAAATTGCAATATCACATATATGTATGTCCCGTCATCAACAACATAGCAAAATAGCAAAAATTCATATAAATAAAATAACAACAAAAATAAAAAAAATATATATAAACCACATACATTTTCCAAACAATTGATCAAAATATGTTGCCACCAAATTAATTTAACAAAGTGTTAAATTATATGGTATTCTATAAATTCAATGAATTAAATTTGTTATTGGGTGTGGGTGGATGTTGTTTTTTGTGGTGTAAACAATAACAAAATTATATAATGTTATATATGCACAAGGAAAATTGAGAATTTTCGATTGCGTTGATAAAATAATATCTGCGGTATTCATGTAAAACGGCATATATGTAAAAGTACTCGATTTATCTATTCCTATACAAAATATAAATTTATATTATAGGTTTTTAATATACCTTTCACACATTGCAATTGGTTTTGTTTTGAAATCACTCATATGGTATATAAAAATATGTATTTGTATATAAACGATATAAATACATATTTCACTTCATTTTGCAGCAATATGCAGTCAAATACAATATTTATATGTTACATATATGTCTATATATAATTCTATTGATATACAAATGTATTTAAACAATTTTGTATAAAATCATTTTGCATCACTATATGTATACATAATTTTAAAATGTTGCTTCCTTCAGTATTGTGCACGAATTCAAAAATATTTTACCGCTAACCCTATATATTTATTTTATATTTTGAATATATGGTGATTTGTGAATCTCACATTGCAAAAATTTTCCCTTTTACATAATATATTTATATAAAATATATAGATCAAAACATCTGTTTATATACAATATGCAATTTCACAATATCCTATATATAGAATTTTATAAGCCAACAAATGTTGATACCATATCATACCATGTAATAGATACAAAATAAAAAAAACCATTTGAATTATCGCATATCTATCTATCTATCTATTCGTATCTATATACATATATCCAAATATATACTGCAGTGAAAAACTCATCGTTTATACGTATATGTTTTGTGCATCACACATTATAAATAAATTTCCGCATACTCGTCGTTGTTCCTATATATTATAAAGTATATACTATGTATATATGCTGTTATAGCACAACAATATTTGGTGGCATGGAAGCGATATGCAAATATGTTCAAATATGATGATTTTTTAAATATATATGAAAATGAAACCAAACTATATAATATATATATATATATATATAAATGAAGGAATTGACAATATATATATTTTTTTAATAGAATTTTGAATTTAATGAACATCGAAAAATGCAATTAACTTGAATCTTTTTTTTTTCTTTTATATACGTATATATACTCTATAAATTTATTAATTTTGTTATTTATATGTTATTGTATATGAGGTGGTTGAATGTGAACGTGATGATAAACTAAATATATAATTTATTCATGGATGCTAAAAGGATTGCTTTTTTTAGATGATTTTTCCGATTTTCCATTAGACAGTTTAAATTAGATTGCCTCGAAAAATGTTCGCAGTAAAATTGTCTTAATTTTCAAAATATGAAAAAAAAATATAAATAAACTTTAAATATAATGTATAAATTCTTGTTAAAATAAAAGTAAAAAGTAAAAATAAAATTAAAACATCTTTCGTTTTCTTAAACCACTTGCTTTAAAGATTATATCCTAAAACCTAAAAACATCCTTTTTGAAATGACTTCATTTTCTTTTCAGTGGGCAATTATGTACAGCCACAGTAGCAATATTATTCATAATCGATTTTCGTTTCCCAATAAAATTGACCAATAACACAATAACACCAACACCAATAAAATTAACCTCATTAGCGATACTTTCAACAAGCCTCTCTCTCTCTATATATACACTAAACATGAAAAGTTATTACAAAATGAAAATGTAAAAAAAAACTTTCTTTATTACAAAGTTTTTTAAATGTTTATAAAAAAAATTATTAATTTGTTTTCATTGTTGTTCATTTTTTTTTACTATGTGCTTCTTTTTAACAATACTTTATTATTTTTTTTTAATTATGTGTGTCCGCGTGGTAATTTCAATTCCTTTCCACTCAATAAAGGGAATAGATACCATTATTTTTATTTATTTATTTCATTTTATTTTTGCTATATAATATTTAACAAAATTCTTTTTGTTTCATTTTTCAAAGTCTTAATAAACTTAAATATATTTTATACCATATATAGACGTTATACAATCAAATGCGATATATCTATAAATATAAACATAAATGACAAGTGAATGATGTGACTCGATTTAAAAAATGTCACTTAACAAAAATAAAAAAAAAAAGTTATACATATATAGAACATTTTTAATTACCATCTAAATTATTTGCAATTCTTTCTTGGATTAAGTATCCATCACCAGCTTCATCAGACCATTTATATGTGTACAGAATGTTCATATACTATACAAAAAAAAAAATTGATGTAATGAGGCTGATGACGACCCACGAATAATGATATTTATGTATAATGTATATATTAAATGGTAAAATTAAAAGAAAAAATATATATGTACCTCTATCTATATATATATATATAGATTTATTATTTGTAAGGAAAGAGGTTTTTATTTTTTCCATTTCATTTAAATGAAAATGGAATTAGAAAAAAAATGATGGTATCATATTTTTTTTTGTTTAATTTTATTTATTCGCCTCTCTTATATTCTATAAATATTCTGTATGGGTATTTGTGTATATGGGAAAATTCAACGATATATTCCAAAAAAAAATTGGAAAAAATTAAATACAATTTTAAAAATGAACAAGATAAAAAAATTCAATCTATCTCATATTATATTATATAGCATATATATGCAAATGTATATATATTTCTATGATTCTGTGTAATATAAAAAAATATATAAAGAATTCGTGACTTTGTTATTAATGTCATTGAGAACGTTGTTTAATTGAAAACTATTAAAATTTTAAGCATTTTTTATTGTATTGTTTTTTTATTTCATTTATATTATTGTATTTTCATATGATATATATATGTATATATATAGATAGATAGTAATACATTTTGACGTTTTTTTTTTGACGCATTTTTATATTATGTCAGTTTTACCATTTATTTAACTTTAAATAAAGCCAAGTAATTTATTATATTAAGAGGATTCATGGTATGATCAGAAAAATTTTTATTCTTAAATTGGTTAATTATATATATATTATTTTGGGTTTTTTACAATACATAGAACGTTTTTTTCCGATTATACGGTTATAGGTTTGTTTGCAAATATGTACGTGTAATTTATGGTATATATTCAAATAAGTGTACATTTTTTTTTTAAAATATAATCATAAATACTTAGTTTTTAAAAACTAATTTTTCCGTGCGGCAGATTGTTTTAATTTTAATTTTATAACAACTTTAACATAAAATCATCCTGATGCGAACATTTTTAGATATTGAATGGGTTTTATTCAATATTATCGCCATCCTGTAAATAAAATAAGATTTTTATAATTTCATTCAGTCAGAATAAAATTATAATCCACAAATTTTATTCTGTAGAACTTCGTGAGTAACCTCACAAATAAAAAATAAATATTAAATATGCAATTGTATCCTAAAAACTTGATGCGGATATATATGATATTAACTAAACTTGTATAATATTTTATTCAATTTTTGATATTCAAAAACAACTATAGTAAAATCTCAATTTCAAAATTATGTTTAAAAGACTACAAATATTTTTAATTTTATTTACACACAAACATTATTAATTACCGACCGAATACAAAATACATAGGTGGACACGAAAAATAAAAAATTTAGTCGATATTATTCTGTTCATTCGTTTGTATCTATATATGCCCTAAATATCTTATCTCAATCTTGTGATTTGAAAACTTATCGAACTTATCCGCGTGTTCTTGTTTTACTTGAAAACTTTACCTTACTTTAAACTCTACTACTTTATACATTTAATAATATCGTGAATAACACACTCTTATACATTAAAAAAAATATGATATATTTCCCTGTTGGTTTTTTTAAACTAATTAATTTTATGTAAATTCATATCTATTTCGATAAATATTCAAAATTTCAATTTAAAAGAAAAAAATCAACCCTCTTCATTACACATAGTGAATATTTTGTTTAGCAAAAACAGTATAATCATATACATTAATCAATAAATCATAAATCCAACACATATATAATATGCGGTTTTGTTTGAGTTCTATGGTGTTTTATCGTTTTATTCTACAATTCTGCGACTGATGATTAATCTAATATATTATATCTATACTGTATGTGTAACTATAGATATATAAATATGATGATAACGATTAAGTATCCAATATATTATAATATAAAAAAAATAATAATATTAACTTACCCTTCCTAATTGGTAATAAATGTAATATTATAAATATATTTTTTTTTATTTTACCGATAATCACCTATATTATACATTAGACTAATTAATAATATGTAAATATTCATTAGGTTCAGTTGACTTTTTTTATATGCGTTTATTTGCTAATATAAAATATATATATATAGATATAGAGAAACCATAATGCGACGGAAAAAACTAATTATTTATATTTAATTTTATAGTTGATTCATATATAATGTGAACTCATGAATGAATATATAAGGTTCAATATATTTATAATTATCATTATACATTTTATCGTATATATATATAAAACTCAATATATAATAATAATAATAATATGGGTTTGGCCTGTAATTTTATAAATATACTGCATATAATATATATATATATATAGTATATACGCATAAATTCTATTCTAATTAATATTATTATCATTTACATTTATATATAAACTATCGCATTTAAAATGTATATATAATTACTAATAATAATAATAATAATAATCACATTAAAGTATCGGTTATTAGACGATATATGATGCATATATGAATATATTGTATTTTAATGAACCTTTGAATTATTGCTCCCGTGTGAAATCTATATAAAATATTTATATCCATGTTATATAATATATTATAGCTATACATTTATCTATATTTTTTTTTTTATAAATGTCCTTGTCATTTTTTTTATCCACATAGATATAAATATAGATAAAAATATTACCCATATTTAAAATTTCCCTGATCTAATTTGAAAATATTTTAATACATGTAATTATTTCGATTACTTTTATTTATTAAATAATAATAATAATAATTAAGCTTTATATCATGTGGTGATTAATTTGCTTTTCATATTTATTTATAAGATTAGTGTTAAACTATTTCTAGTTATAATTTTTGAATAATTTTAATAGTATACTGAAAAAAGCTATTAACTTGAAAGGCTTAATTTTTTATAATTAATTGTTATTTGCTATTTATAACTACAACAAAGGATATATTTTCTATTTTAAATTGAATAAATTACAATTTTAAATCTATTTCGCATATTCAGATTCAAATGATAAAAATGATTATACAAAATAAATATTATTTATAAATAATATTTACAATAAAATTAAATTAATTTTGAATAATATATACCAGGTATATATGTATTAATTTTGGATTAATTGGATTAATTTTGATAACAATTTTGTTGTTTTATGTTTACATTATAGTTTTATGTTTAAATTATGGTTTCGCAATGTTTATTGGTACTCGTACATGAAAAATAAATTACAAAATTTCCATTTAATATCGTATATATATTTGAAATATAAATTGCGCATTACATATTATACGATAATTTAATTTTTTTTAAATAGAAAACTAGGAACTTATTGAGTGATGTGTTATATATAATTATTTCAATTTGGTTACGTCAGTATATATGAATATTAGAGTACTGCAGTTTTATGAATAAATGAATTACATATATAAATTATATGGATATAGCATTATTTTAATGTTTTTAGCACGGAATAAATTAAATCGATATACCTATATAAATATCGTTAATATACATATATACGCACTGTTGAATTTTTATAAATATATAATGAATAATTTCATGCAATATTTATACAGGATTAATGATGATGATGAAGTTATATCTGAATTGAATGTGCATGGGGTGGTGAGTTATATCTATATTATCATAATCATCATATCACATAATGCATTTTTTCATGTATCTAAATTGAGAAAATTTTAAATATATATATATATAATATCGGATTTTAAGGAATATGAAGCTATGCAAAACAAAAAACAACATCACATATTTTATTAAAATAGAAAAATCGTTCAGAACAACACAAAAATATATACAATACAATACATTTTTTTTGTCATAATGTACATTATAAATTAAATAACATTAAAAATATGTATATATAAATGAATGAATACACTCATTATAACATTTTTTTTTTGATACATCGAATGAACCTTATATATATATAATCTCGTATATAATTTATATTTTCTATTAAACTATATATTAAGTTAAATGGAAAAATGATTTTGGTTTTTGCCTGAATTCATTTTTTTTATATATATATATATGCAAAAAGAAAATGTGTTTATATGGAACCACAAATAACGATGGAAATTACTTAATATATATCTCATATAAAATATACGGATTTGTAATATACACACATTTATTATATATGGGTATATACGGAACAGAAAATTTGATTTATTTGTATCGTAAACAAATGTTCATTTCATTTCAATGATATATATTAAGCGATTAAGAAATAAAATTTGCATATCTTAAAATCGCGTTGTATATTTATATATACCATATATTTACCGCATATATAATATATTTAAGTAAGTAATATTGTGGCGGTCGTTTCGATTGCTAAATTGAATGGCATTAAATTTATATATATATAATAGGAATAAGAAGAAAAATAAAAAAATGAGGGTGTTTTACGATGACGACGACGACGACGACGAAAAAGACGATACTTTTTAAAATTGATTATTGATGAATTTCAATTTTATTTTTATGTACCATTCGTTATAGTGTCATTTGCATTAAAGTGAAAAATAATGTGAATTATGTACATATTTATGTATATATGCAATAATGCTTATAAAAAAAAATATTAACATCATGTCTGTTCTTAAACGCGTTATTAAGTGTGCGTTATTCATAGTTCATTTAAAATATATATATATATATAAATGAATTATTTATAATGATGATTAATTTTTGAGACATATTAAATTATTCAAATTGAATTATTAAATATTATATATTTGTGGTATTATATATATATATATGAAATATTTAAAATTGATCAATAATAATGCATATATTGTAATAATAATGCATATAATGCATCCGAAACTGACACATTATTCCTACGATCTATTAATTCTAAAAACTAAAGCCATAAAATGTTCAAGATATATCCTTTTTATATATACCTACCTGTTTTACATCCACAGTATTATATAATAATTTTATTAAAATGAAATTTATGGCCGTAATTTTTTTTTTTATTCTGGGAAAATACAATTTTTAATCAAAAAATATCAGGTAGATTTTGATTTAGTTTACGTTTAGTGAACGTGTATAATGAAAATTATATAAGAGGAATTTTAGATATATACAAATAATACAATAAAATACAACATCATTTTTTGTTTGTTTATACCAAATAATTTTATATAAAAATTATCATCACTATATATAAATTTTTCATTTGAATTACACATGCACAATTATAATGTTGTGCTCCATATATACAAAGGATATTTATATTATTAGTTACAAAATAAAAGGAAGAAAATAAGATTCTCAATTTTACTCCTCTATACCTTAGGCATATTGATTAAAAAACTTTTTATTATTATTTTATTATTATTATTTTGTTTTTTTTTATTATTATTCTGTTTTTTGACGCTCTCCATTGCATTTCATATATATTTTTTTTCATTACTATATACCTATATATATATCCTGTCGAAGTATAAATATACATTCAATGGTATTTTTTACCATCAAGTTTGAGTTGTGTATGTGTGTGATTTTCATTTTCCATACCATAGGGAGTTATAAAATAATATTGAAGACGATGAGAACACTGCCATGCTATACATATCCAATATATTAAAAAAAAAAATATTTATATATACAATAAACAAAAATTGTACCGTACATCTCTATATATAAGTATATATATGTCTGTATATATGTAAAATATTTATAGTAACGCGAAGAAAAGATAAAAATAATAAAAAGTTTTCAAATCTTGTTAAGCATGAATTGGTTATTTATATTTATTTTTCCTTATATTCACACAGTTTCATATATATATATATATAAAAGTATACATACATAATAAATTTGTATCTATATTTTACCCACAGTTTTTTTTTCAGTTTTTTTATATAAAGAAAATTTGTAAATATTTCATAAATATCTATACATATAGATGAATAAGTAGAAAATATATTTCTGTTATTATTTGCATACATGGGTACTTTTAATATATATACATAAATATAATATCGCTTTGGTAAAATTATTTCTCATATATATATATAGGGTTAATTATTTAAAAAAATATATAATATTGCTATATATGAACGTATAATAACCATCGATTTATCTTTTTATATATATATATGACTGGTGAGTGTGTTGTTGGTTGTATTTATATATTTAAATATTTAATCTTTAAATAAATGATTTTCCCGTTCCCACTATCAAAAAATAAAACATAAAACTTCTATATATATATATATAATAATAAATTCAGACAAATTATTATTGAATTATATTTACTTTCGTAAAATATGAGAGAAAAAAATAAGAAAAAATAACATTAAATTTTTTTTTTTTATTATTTGTAAGAAAGATATATAAAATATTAATAAATAATATACCGCCATCAGAGAATATCGAAATTTAATTATACTAATAAATTATAAATAAATTGCTATTTAAATTTACTTTTATTATTTCTTCTGCGCGGTAAGAAAATACGAAGAAGAAGGAGAAGAAAATAAAAATTGCATTTGCATTTAAAAACATAGGTAAAAAAAAACACTAGAATAGGAGAAGATTTTGTATTTATTTTCCTATATATGCTATAAAACCCCATTATGATATAAAATTTTTTTTGAATCAGATGGAAACCAAAAAAAAAAAAAAAATAGGAATCTTAAATACTATTATTATTTGCTTCGATTTGAATCGGAAGTAAATCTCATATATGTTATATAGCAATAAAAAATAATAAAATATCCAAAAAAGATTCATATTTTATAAGATTATAAAAAGCTATAAAATGCTAATTACACTAATAAATCGTTCTTTTCTTGTTTGGAAATATATTATCATACACCACATTTACTTATATTTATCATGGAACAATATTTAAATAAAAATTGTCCTTTTCCATTTAGAAAAACGTTTTTCCATATTTTTTTTGTTTTAATTTTATTTTTATTAATATACTTTTCTATTATTGCCGCATACAAATATGTTTACTAAATTAATATATATTTTTTTTGTGTTCCATTATAATGTTCAGAAAAAAATATACCGAAAATTTATCTGATTTATATATTCAGATTACCGCAGACACACATATTTTTATTTAAATATATATATTACAAACATTATGATATTATATAATTGTGAAATTATATTAATCGTTTCGATATTGATTATAATAATGTGGTCTCAATTCTATTAACATTACTAAAATTTACATTTGGTGGTTTCCACCGTAATCTTGTCATATTCTCTAAAGGAAATACCTAAAAAAAAACGTTTACTATACTATAAAAGCTTCATTTGGACGCCATTGTGCGACTCTTTCTAATTTAGGTGTCCATAATTTCCAGCTTTCCAAATGAATATTATTAACTATTGCAAACGATTTTGTCCATAATCAATTTGATATAACCTATTTATGCATTTTTATATAATAATTAAATTATCCCTATACTAAATTACATGAAGAACAAAAATATTCTATAAAATAAATAAATTAATAAAAAAATAAATAAAATGTCTTAATACACACAAAAAAAAGTAAAGGAAAAAAATATTTAAATTATGTATATGACATGCTATAAGATAAAAAAAAATGTGATTATTTTTAAGATAAACAAAAGCGGGAAAAATAATGAAAAATGAAAATGGAATTGAAAATATTTTCTTTAAATTAAATATTTAAAAAAAAAAACATACACAATAATAAATAGGTAACGAACGAATATTAATGTTTATTTGCACATATTTCATTATATTGTTTTGGTATTGTATTTATAAACGGAATTAAAAAAAACACAATGAATTTCAAATATTTGATAAACAGAATTGTTTTAAACACAAAACATAGAATTTTTTTGTCATGAACTTTTGGTCAATCTCTAAATATTATATTATATTAAATGAACAAAAAGAAAATTTAATTTACTCTTGCGGATAAATACCTTTAGCTATAATATTACTTATACGATTTTTGTTAATGTACCACACATTTTTTTTTGTCTTTTTGCTTATAGTATAAACATCAACATTATTATTATCATTATTAAATGATGATAAGATGACAAAAATGTATATACAAAAGGTAAAATAATAAAAAAAAAAATAAAGAAAATTACCAGATATTAAAAGAAAAATAATAAATAAATAAATGAATAAATCTCTTCTATATATATATTTTATTTTTTTATTATTATTTATCATAATATATAAATTATATAGGATGTTGTCATTTTGAATACTACATATTTTTATATATATACAATATAGATATACCTATATATATATACTCCTACGTGTACATTCATTTATATATATTTATAATGCTTTTTGTTTCCTCTTAATAATAATATTGTATATCCACCTTTAGGCAATGAACATTATAGAGAAAATAATGAAAATAACAGACATTTAATTTCTTATTAAAATAGATTTTTCTTAAAAATATTTTTATTTTTTTTCCTATATATATATGTGTTTTTTTTTTACATTCGCATAATATATATGTATAAATGTTTATCTATATATGTATAATGTGAGTGTATATAAGGATATATAAGGTAAAACATCCTTACCTAAGGTGGAGTTCAATTTTTGATAGATTATTTCAATATTAAATATGTTCAACGATACTAGTCGATTTACCCTCCTATATACCTCTACCTATATATATATAAATATAATGTAGGTATTTTTCTCCATTATTTGCACATTTTATAATGATAAAAAAACAACATAATAACAAATAATATAGGTATAATAATAATACTAATAATGAAAGAATAAAGAGAAAAAAAACACTATATGCGAGTTTATAATAAAAGCAAATATTAACAAATGGGATTGATGTCATTTTTTTTTTTTTTTGTAGTATTTATTTTTCTAATTTTCCATTATTATACTATATACAATTATACATATGCATATAGGCCTATCTACCTGTCTCCCTATAGTCATCAAATTTATATTACTTACATTAAAATTTTTATAAATAAATATATATACGTGATTTTTTACTTATTATTGTCGTCATCATTCTCGTAGTAAATTATTGCTTTTTTTTAAGCTTAATAAATAGAATATTTTTACTATGTGTTTTATGATTTAGAATTGTAACTATAAGTATATAACACTTAATAAATGGTTTTTGTTGATAAAATAAAAAATATATTGTGTGGAAAAATTGATAATAGTGTTAAGTGTAATGATTTAAGGTCAAAATGTGTCAAGATATGGATTTTTTTTATATATTGGAGTATAGTTTTGTAGTAAATTGCGTATAAATGTAACTTATCTCCATATATGATGTATATAGTTGAAAAAAATCTAAAACACCATGGTTAAATTTAGATTATCTAATCTTGGATTACCTTGGAACCAAAAAAATTTAATAAAATAATTAAATCTACCTGTTTTATATTCATTCAAATTTACAGACTGATATTAAATAGAATTTAAAAAAAAAATTAAATCTCTAGTGATTTTCTATATATATTTATTTTACATTAGTTTTATATAGTAAATACATTTTTCATTAAAAACGATGTCTCATCAATATTTTATTAGGATTATATATATATAATAATAAATATATGTAAAGAATATATACAACGTACCGATTGACATTCTTTGAACTTTATATTATATATATATACATATTTTTGTTTTTTAAATATATATTCTATTTTAATTTATTTCTCTGTTTATCCTTCGCAATCAACGAACGAAAACGACATGAGAAATTCGTGTAATGTCGGAAAGAAATACATGTTTTATTCATATGATATTTAATTCTAAAAAAAAAAACTTTAATAACAAAAGTATATTACTGTATTCTTTGCATTTGATTCTATATCTATATATAGGTAGTTATTTATGAAAAAATAAGAAAAAAATACCTGAATTTGATTATAGGATGCAATTAAATATTATTTATATATTCATTAACAGAATATATTATTATATCTAGATGGAAAATATTTTATAACTTATCAAGTGTGTAATTCTGTATAAACAGTCAATAATAACAGATAATTGAAATGTTTTCGCAGCATTTCAATCGCATAGAGTAATATCGTATTATTGTATAATTTGAATGCATTAAATATATGTATATTGTAATCTGTTAGATGTCTTAAATTCAATTTCAATTTATTCGTATTTTTATTTCTTTGAAATTTTTGTTTTCATTTGATTAACATTAATTATATATCCGTAGATTCATTACTTATATATACAATTGTTTTGTTGAAAATCTCTCGCACTATATCACCGATGAACCAAAAAATATCATATTAAAAACAAATACTTAAATTAAAATTTTTCAACAAAACACCCCTCTTTTGTGTATTAATATACATTCATCAGTACATTATATATTGTTTTTCAATTTTTTTGCTCATTTTTTTGAAACCCTCATTTATTTACTATACATTTAAAAAAATTGTTGATGAGTTTATCTATAAATATGTAAAACAAATAATGTTGTTCATTTAACTGTGTGTGTATGACTAAAGTTTGAATTATATTTTTTTTAATTTTCATTAACTATTTCAATGTGACCCTCATTTACAAACAACAAAACGTGAATAGTTATGGTAATACATTCAAAGTAAACTAAATTGTAATTGTTCACCGTATACAAAAATACGATTTGTATCCCTTAAATACCCATATATAATATACTTTGAATTTAAAAACAAAAAGTCAATTCATAGTATAATTTCTTCTTAACGCAGATTATTTAAAAATATATAAAAGAATGTTATTTGTGTCATATTCTAATTGTTTAACTGTATAAAAAGGACAATGATTAAGCATCTTTGAAGATGAAAAAAAAATCTTATTTAAGGTATATTCTATATAAAAAAAAAACATATGTACCAAAAGTATACTTCATAAAATAAATATAAAGTTCAGTGTAAATGACATTATATTGTTGTGTATAGAACATTTTTTATTTTTCCTACTTAAGATTTTCTTTGAAAAAAAAAAAACAAAATAAACGAAACAAGGAACATAATTCCATTTTAAAATTATATAATACAACGACGACAACATCATATATACAATACAATTAAGTGATTGTCGAGGTCGATTAACTACTGCTTTTCATTCTTCTTACATGATGGTGGTGTTTTTTTCTTTATACGATTGTTGTTTAGTTTATTTTTACATCATATATGCATATATATACTTGTAATAATATCTACAAATTATTTTTGCATATATTTATATTCAATAAGATTTTAAAGAAAATTAGATAATGGGAATCTATATCTATATACATATCTATACATAAAGAGCATATAAAATGAACATTTTCAATTATCTTTTATGTTCTTTTGGTTCGTATTTATACTATATAGATATGCATAAGTATTAAAATAAGTGATGATTTGCTTTTGATTAAATATTTATCATTATATGAATTGTTTTAGGGCGTTTTTTTTTGTACATTTTCCAAAACACTGCATTTTATAAAAATTAAGTAATTTAAATACAATACAGTATAAAATGTTAATTTATATTATTAAGATATTTTAATCATTTTAACCGAAAATTAATGGTTATTTATGCGCTATAGCGATATGGCAAAACGACAAAATAATTCATATGTATTTATATACTATAATATATACTTTCATCATCATTTATCGTATCGATGTTGTTCTTTAAATGATATCTTTGTAAATAATCAATATTATGGATTAACCCATTATCAGTTTATGTTTCATTTTAAGCTATGGATTGATTTTAATTGTTAATTTATTAAACTTTGTTTGCTAAAATTTATTAATTCAATTCTTCACAAGAAAAACGCAAAAAAAAATAAATTATCACCTTATTTTTACTGCAAATTTTCACCCGACATTAAACAAATGTAATGTCATCTTTTAATTCATAAATACTATTGTAAATTATATGAATTCTTATGAGAAATGTGCAGAGGCAACAACAAAATAATATAATTGTTTTAAATAGATAAAATCCATTGGACGAGCATATATCCCAATTATGCATATATATGTTTATAATTATACGTATAATAAATAAATGAAAATTCTTGTAGTTCATTAAAGATAGATTAAATTTAATATAATAAACACTTATTTTATATAATTAATGTTAATTCTTAAGAATATATTACATTAGGAGGGTTACAATTAAGGAAATAATGTTTATATAAATGCGGTATATGATTGAAATTCATCTTATTGTATGTAAATGTGGTAAAACTTTTTTATTTATTTAGGCTTGTATAAGGTGTTTGACTTTAAACAGACAATTATAATATATATGATATGTGCATACATTTCTGTGCTCCATGTTATATATATATTTAGAATGTATGCATAGAATGACAAATGTTATCGAACGATATAAAGCAAAAAAAAAATAGACAATCATTTTAAAAGATTTCTTATTTCGGTAATATCCGTATAGAGAATGAATGTCTTATATATACCTCCAAAGTAAATATATTCATTTGTCAATATTATAAAATATTCTTCAATATCCTATAATAGATGCGTATAATATCAAAATAAAATATATATAAATAAATAAATCATACATTATATTGAATTAAGTTTAACATATAAAATTCATTAAATTATATCGAAGATATAGTTTTTGTTTTTTTATATTATTTTTTTTATTCATATAAAATTCGCATATATATAAAGATAATTCCCAAAACCCCAATTTATATGCCTTAAATCTAACCAACATCATTTTTCATTCATTTTTATACTATAAAAATATTCTTGATACGTTGATTATACTCATATATATATATATATATATATATATATAAATAAGAATAATATATAGTTTTCATTTCTTATATGCTCATCTATATCTATCTATAATATATGGATATTTATATATAATGATATAATGGAATGTCTTATTTAAAGCCATGTATATACAAATAAATAAATAAAAATATGTATGAAGGTACTTTCCATTTCCTAAAAGATGTCTTTATATATTGCTTCTATATTGGAAAGATTGTTTATTTTTTGTGTATTAAAATGCCAATAACGTTTTTTTGTAATGATTATCTTTGATATATGATGTCGGACGCATCCAAAGATTAACTACACACACATAGGCGCAATTATATATGAAAGTATATAACATCATTATTATAAAAATTACATTAATAATTAATATTAATGATTTCTAATACCGGTAAAAGCCAAAGACCCTGGCAGCCATAGCGCAGCCAAAAACTAATCTTGGCATTTTACGTACCGCATTAGTTGTTAAATTATAATAATAATAATACTATATACTTGAAGAGTTTAAGGATACATTATAGATATTATCAGCAAAACATTACCTGCATTTATTACGATTAACGATTTTTGAGCGTAAACACAGTAAATTATTAATAAAACATCGTACGCCTATAAAATTGCTCAAAGTGAAATTGAACAGAAATATCAATATAATATTCCTATAAAAGAAAAATAAATATTTATGTTAATGTTCACCTTCTTTTTTTTTTTAATATGCAATTCAATTTTAATGAATTATTTATTTAATTTATATGGATTAGATGTGCATATATTAAAGCTCTGTTTCGAACAATATCAATATATATGGAGTTGGTTCTGCTATTTATATATACAATTATATAAAATAAAAAAATATGAAAAGAAAAATTTCATATACGTACATTTTTTTTTTTATTATATATACAATAATAACAATAAATATTAACAGCTCTATTTATAATGTTTTTTTGTTGTATAATATTTTCGTGTTGATTGAATTTTTGATTAGAATTAAAATAGATTTTTGTTTTATGTTTTATAAAAAAAAGAAAAAAAATCCCCTTACAGCAGTGCCTTTTTTTTTGTTTAACAAAATTTGATTCTATTTATTACTTAATTTTTTTTTTTCATTTTCATACTTTGGTTATTGTTCATTTTTTTTAATGTTAATTTTTTCTATACATTTTTTTTTGTCTTAAATATTATGATATTACTAATGTATAGGCGATATATATCTAGAGATGAATGTTAAAAAAAAATATTGTAGATATAAATGTTTATATATTCAAATATATAGTATATGGAGAGTCAATCCATTTGCATTTTTTCCGTATAAAAATTAATCACCAATTTTAATTCCTTATATTATGTATATAAATATATCTATATTCGACAATGAGAAGATATCTTTATATTTTGTTAAATGAAGAAAAAAAAATGTTCATCATATGCGATAGATATAGATATATGATTTTATATATACGCGGGGATGATTTTAGTTTTTTACTTATATAATACTGCATTTTTTAATTTTTTGTTTTAAAAATAAAATAAAAAAAAAAGTGCGAGAGGTCTTTGCCGGCACCACACACACACACACAAATATACACACATTTATTCTATATCAACACATAACCTGAGGCCATTAAAAATGATGCGGATTTTTTTTTTTTAATTTTGATATATTTATACATTTATATAATATTATTATATATACATTTATAAATATATATATATATATATATATATATATATATATATATATATATAGATTTTAGGGAAGTATTTAAAGATTTTTTTTTTGTTTCTCTGTTTTAAAACGAACATTTTTTTTTTTTAGATATTTAACAATACATAATAACAATTTCCATTTTATGAAAATGAATGGTATGAGGAAAAGGAAAAAGAAAAAAATATCATGATATTCTATTCATTGGCCGCTATATATATATATTATTTATATACCACCTCAAAAAATGAAACGAAAAAAAAAACACATTCCATTTTGTTAATTTTTATTTTTTAATCCTCTGGGACTTTATTTTTTTCCTGTTTTCTTTTTTTTTTCTATAAATACATATATTCATTTACTTACATAGCAATATTTTGTACATATGTAAAGATGAGTATCTATATATATTTATGTAAAATAAACTTTAACAAAATATATATTGTAGGACAAATCTGTTCAACAGTAAAACAAAATAAAAAAAATTAAAATGTTTGCCACTTTACCATATATAAAGTATACACAAATGATATATTATAATGTTGTGGATGATGATGAAAATAAGATGTATATGTTTGTCATTGTAAAAAGGAAAACTCATCAATTATTTAAAATTATTGCTTCGATTAATATATTATAAAATTGTTCTAATATTGAGATTTTGTTTTAGATATTTTTGATTTTGTCCATTTGCATTTATTATAAATTAAAATCCATATTCACATTTCCGAAAAGAAAATTTAATGAGAGTTTTTATCGGGTCGTTTTTTAATGTTATAATATAATATTTAATTGTATATAACAAGCTAAAATGAAAACTTTTAAAATTGCAATGTGTGTATGTATTGATTTATAGAAAATCGTTTGAAAGATCTACCTCTAAAACCCAATTTCTAATGCAATTTGTTTATTTTTATATTCATTTCTGTGTCTTAACGTTTTTTATTATTCGTTTTTTTAATATATACATTAATTTATATATGCAAGCAATTATTCTGTTAGCGGATATAAAATTATATCCATTGGGAATAAATTGCCCTCGCGGATTATTTAATGTGATTTTTTCCTAGCTAAATATATATATATATATATGTATTTTAGCTTTTGTCTATGTCATATTTATAAAATTAATGCTTCTGCATTTTAAAAATTTAATGTATTTTTTTTTTCAATATTATCATTTGTAAAAATACACTTTTTTTATATTGTATATATATAAGAAATAATATTTACCAAAGTATTTTAATGACGAATTCACTAATCATTTATAAACTTTGTATATGTATAAATGTATAAAAAAAAATAAAACATATTTTTTTTTTTTACTCTGAATATAGTAAATATTTAATTCATTTGTTTGCGTTTTGTGTACCATATATAAATAATACAATATATGTATATTATATTATAATAACAGGTGTATTATTGTATATGGATGCTGTTGTTTTTGTTGATGTTCTTTTATTCACAAATATATAAGTTAATATAATATGTATTTATTTTTTTTTTTTTGGTATTACAACATTAACATTGTCTTAACGAAAATAAAAATGTAATTTTTTTTATTTAAAATGTATTATGTTTTTATTATATATATGAAATATGCATACATGTGTATATCGTTTGAAGGATTTAAAATTTTTCATTCATATAAAAAAACCATTGTATTGTATATTTTCACCAAAATCATAATTCTTTTAGATCATCATCATATACATTCCTAATAATTGTAACTTTTGATATAAAGGTTCATATATAAGTTTTCCAAAGCAAATTTTTATTCGTTGATTTGAATTTTTTTTAACAAATCAACAAATTGATGTCTGTTGTGTATTTATTCGTATATGCACATATGATGATGAAATATATTTCATTTTTATATATGTATATATAAGAACGCGAATATATATATTTTATGCATTACAATGACTTGAAAACATTTTTCAAAATATATTATTGTATTTATACAATTCGTGTGTGTTCAAATTGTTATATAGAATTATAGGGTGAAAATTATTTATAGTTCAGGATGGTGCGGTTGTGATTAATTTTCTGTGATTACCAATTTCGGTTTTACACATTTTTAAAACATATGAAAATATAAAATATTAGATAAAAATATTTGTCGTGATATACGTAAAATGGTAAAATCCATTTGAATGAATATAAATATAAATAAATTTGAATTACCCTCTGTTCTATACAAAGTTGCTGAATATTTTAATATATATTTTTTAATATTTTCATATGTAAAATAAAAAAATCTTTATATATACAATTATATATTTTTCTATTTTTCAACTTGAATTGTATTTCAAATTAACATAAATCAGTGAAGTGTGTATATATACAATATACTATATGTGACGAAAATTTTTCGTTTTTCCACAATGGAAAAAAATGATTTTTCATTTCATTTTCTTTTAAACTACATACATGTGTATGTATAAATATTTATATATATTTATTATATTGTTTGTAACGTAGAAATAAACGTGACAACTTAAATAAAAAAATATTTGATAACATTTATAATTTTTAAAAGTTTTTTTTTTTTGCAAAATGTAAAATACAAAACATTTATATATATATATATATATATACATGCAAATTTCAATAGTTTTATTTTCATTTACTTTTTCTATTTAAAAAATAAATATATAGACATTAATACCATCAACACCACAAAATCATAATATTGAAAAGTTAACAGCATCAAATGAAGGATTATTTTTGGCACTGAGCGGTAGACGTGGCATAACAATAGTTGATTTACCAAGACGTTGGGGTACCCATGGTTTATACAAAGATGGTCAAGATAAAATCATATGCAAGTGAGTACCAAATATTTTATTTAAAACATATTTGATTGGAAAAAAAAACCGTATCGTAATCGAATGCGTATATAAATAACGATTGATAAATAACCCATAATTAAAATATAGCATTAGTTTGATAAAAATATTGCCGTACCCCTTTTTTTTTTAAATTTTATTCATTTAATTATAAAAGTTGATTGATAATTTAATAATTGATTTAATATGATACATATACCATCATCATATATAATATACTTAAAAAACTAATTAGAAATTTTATTTATATGTAATTGACATATATGCGAGATGTCGTTTCGAATGAAAATTTATGTAATAAATTTTAAAATTCATGATATAATTATAATAAATGGTATATATATATATATATATATATATATATATATAGTATATGTGTATATGTTATAATAATTTCTATATATTAACTAATTGCAGTAATATTATCTTTTATATGATTTTCTCACATTTACGATACGCTAAAAAAAAAACACCCACAAAATTGGTATACGCATATAATATATAATAAGTATATAAATAATTAAATAGATATTTAAAAATATTATTTGCTTATATTAATATGAATATAAATGAATGTTTAAATGATATGAATATGAGAATATGTTTGCGAGATCGCTGTTTTGAATTATCACTATATAGGTATAATGTTCTTTGAAAAGCATGTATATATATAGATAAACATATATTGCGTTTATATTCATTTTTGGCGTTGTAATTTGTATAATAATAAAAGGTAGTTATTGTATAATAATTTTTTTTTATTATTGCTATTCGTATATTTCATCCACACAGTTATATTTTTGTACCTAATATATAAAGTATATATTTTCTAAAAAATAAGGGTTTATTTAAATATGAAAAATATGTTGAATATCTGTATATATGAAAAATAAATAAGAATGAAAATATATATATATATAGACAATTTTCTGTGTATAAATTCGCATATATATTTTCTCATATTCATATATGATTGTATATTTAATATAATAAAAACAACAACATTTTATTAATACATAATATAATAAACTATATCCCGATAGACCGGCATATATAAAGGATAACATTTATATATATTTATATATGGAATAAAATATAAGTAATGATATTCATTTGATTG
The DNA here is from genome assembly GCA_958336335.1 of Dilophus febrilis. Lineage (NCBI taxonomy): Eukaryota > Metazoa > Arthropoda > Insecta > Diptera > Bibionidae > Dilophus > Dilophus febrilis. Next base: position 11,824,331 of record OY284470.1, on the reverse strand, counting down.
TTGTTTTAAAATGCTTAGAAAATAAATTGTATTGTTGTATATTATTATTATATATATATTATATTTTAATATATCTATATATATATATATACCAAATATCTATATATATACGTTTTTATTTGAAACCATATATGAATATATTATAGATGTACAAAAATTAAGAACTTGAATATACATACCATGATTTATAATTCACAACGATTTTTTGGGTTTTAGGATCGAATTTGGGTACACTTCCTGTTTTTATAAAATTTGTTTTATTTTTATTTATATTATATTATGTTATTTATTTTACAATACACACATTATATATAAGGTTTGTAATATGTAATATGTTGAAAGAGTGAGAGTAAATATATATATACATTTATTTGTATATAGTTAAAAAGTTTTCGCTGAAAATTTGTAGTTTGAGGCAATTTTCTAAATAATATACTTTTGGTTTAACTGACCGCCAAATGAATCATTTGTTTTATTTTATTATATACAATATATTTATGTTCCATAAACGTATATGTATATACGAACATTATATAGCTATATAAATAATATATTAAAATATTATATACATATGGTTGTTTTTAATATATAAATATAAATATCCCCAATTTACGAAAATATATATCTATATATGTTATTCCTTCCTTTTGTGTTAATTTGGTCAAAATTTTAAGTAATTATTTATCATTATTACTGATTCAGAAACGTGATGTTTGTTTTATATTTGGAAAATTTGTTTATGTTACTTATATAATATATAAATTTTTCTATACCTATAAAATATCTAAAATATGAAATAATACTTTGAATTTAGGCAAAATTTTTAGTAATATATACAATAAGGGTTATAAAAAATTATAATATCGCAATATATTATTTTTAATTTTGTTAAAATCATAACGATAAACAATTTAAAAATACTTTTTTGCAATTGATTCAATTAATATCGTTATAATATGTGTATCATTTCATTGCATATAAAACTCTGACATTAATTGATCAAAATATAATAGTCCTTTTATAATATCCTTTCGATTTTTGATTGCCAACTGATTACTTTTATATTCTGATTTGCTTATTTTATTGTTAAAGATATATGTTTCAAAAAAAAAATAAATAATAATGATATGGTAACTTTTTTGGTCGCCATTGTAAGGTGCACACTAACTTCATTGAATTCATTACATATTTATAATATATTTCATCTATATATGTTCTGATTATATCTATCGTATATATGCGCTATGATGATATGGTCATATATCTATATATTTATATACCTACCTGGCCTTTAGGTATATATATATGTTTCTCTAAAAAAAAAAGTTATTTATGGTAAAAAAATACCATAATTTTCATTATTGGTTGAATGAAATATTTGTATTAATTATAAACAATGTGTATTATTTTATTATGTATATTATTTCACATGATATACATTCATCTTAATTTATATTTATTAATTTTTATTTTAACATCTGCGTATATAAATGAATGTTTGGATATATTTTTATAAATACTGCAAATCATAGATTAATCAAATTGACTTGTTTAGAAATGCCAAAATAAGGTAAACGTAAAAAATACCCTAAATTTATATCAATTTGTTGGTGATTTGAAATTAAATATATATATTATATCATAGAGATATAGTTACTACGTATACGTTCAGAGATTACAGATGGGTATTGCAATTTTTTTTTTTTACAAATATTCGTTTGTTTTCATTATCAGCACGATTTTTTGTTTGCTATAATATAATATAAATTTAGTTCAAAGGAATTTTTGTGAATAATTGTTTTTAATTTGAATTTGAATAGATAAAGTAGGAATTAAAAAACAAAATATTTGTAGCTTCTTAATCTGTTAATGTATCCCAAATTAGAGCGTACTATAAAAACAAATATTAATTTGGTCCTTAACTCCTTCCCCAAAGTATTTCAAGTTCCACAATGAATGTCATTACACGTCCCCAAAAGATTTGAATCATAAGCATTCAATTTAATTAAATTCTTCACGTTTAATAACAATCCTTTGATTTTACCAATACCAATCAACCTCTATTATGGTATTTGAATAATCTTTGATATTATTTTTCTGTTTTAATGTTATTTACAAAAATATATATAGAAATTCAGTAATTATATATGTTTTTCTTTTATGTAATTTACTGATTTATAATATACTTTTTTTTTTATTTTTACAATTTTTGTAAGCCCATCCTAAAATGTGTACGTAAATAAAAGTATTTTTAAGTTAATTTATAAGTATAAATTTTACATTTATCTTTATTTATTTTAAGGGATGTTTTATTTTATTTATTTGTTTTTTTTTTTTTTTTGGTTCTATATAATAATTAACTGCAATGGATATATAATACCCGCATGTATATTTAAAAAAGTAATGAAAAAGGGGTTTCAAAATAAAATTTATTGTCGCGACTTTAACCATATATTGTAATAAAGAAACGCGTTACAAAAAGTCACCAAACATATATTTATATATAAAAATGTATATACAGTAATTATAGATATATGTATATTTATTTATATATACACAGAAAACATCATTATTTTAGGAAAACATATATCCTCTATAAGGTATATTACAGAAATATAATAAAAATAAAGTATTAATAGATGTAATATATATATATATATACATAACACTTTATTATGTATTTTATTTTAAAAATATATATATATATATGAACTCTTATCGTTTGCACATATATATAAATAAATGTATAATGTACATTTTAAATTATATATAATACTTTTTTACCATTATAAAAGAGAGTTAATAATTTCTAATTAAATGCGTATAATATTATATATGAATAACCTGCTAATTGTGTTGAATTTATGTATATATGTTATATTTTTACGCAATATTATTTAATATATCTTCTTAAATTTCTAAATAATGTAATATATATATATATATATATCTATATGCATAGATGCATAAATAAATATATGTATATTTATATAAAAACGACACGACCTTATACCTATAAATATATACATATACTTAAAAATATTCACTAATATACAAATATGATAATGATAATAATAATAATAATAATAAATTTACAAATTATATAAGTACATGAAAATGTAAAATACATGTTTTTCATGAAAGTTTTCGATTTATTTTCAAACATTATTATATATAGTCATATTTTTCGTCGCTTTTAAAACTTCATATATATATGTATTTATATGTTGTATATTAATAAATATATAGATATACAACATTTATATGAATATAAAGGTGTTCTAAAATATTCATTCATATATATATAGTGTCATACGCGTATTTCTATATATATATAAATATAAACACATTAATAAAATATGTATAAACGAAATGGTGTGTATATAAAGTCATATAACGGAATGTGATTAAGTCATAAAATTTATTAATCTAAGATTATGTGTCTAATTAGATAAGATGTGTGAAAATTATAACTTTTTATTATATAATGTATGTACCCTCCTTCTATCTATACGTATGTTATATATATACACTCATATCTTATTGTATTATGCAATATTTATCCATATATAGATATATAAATGACAAATAATTTCTATGTATAAGATTTATTCTATATACAAGTGAAGTACATTAAAAAGGTATTTTCACTTTTTTCTATATATGTATAAATTCACATGTGTTGAACACCTATATATATTTGATAAACTTATATATGCATATATGGAAAAACTTTGAAAAAGTACAATAAATAAAAATAAATAAAATATTCTGTTAACGACATTATATTATATTATTACACTATGTATATAATTATATTTTAAATACACGAATTACGTATATGTTTTTATAATATAGAAACTTATTATAATTTTGGATTAATATAATATAAATTATATATATAAATGATCCTTCATATATAAAACTTTGAATTTCAAATATATATATATATATAACCATATTCGTATATCAAACAAATAGATATAACTCAACTAATAGCTAATCTATAATATTTCTTAGAAAACATATTGTTATTATATATAAGTATATAAACGTGTGATTAAAAGATTTAAAAATTTTTATAATTATTCATATATATATAATAAAGATATATAAGCAAATTATGATATAAATATAAAATTTACAAAATGCATTATAATATAATTCCTCACGAAATTTATTATCATCAATCACCAATCCTAAAACAAATAGATTTTTATAAAATAACTACTAATACATCAATATTAATAACAAAGCGTATGTCCTTAAAATGGAAAATGGAAATTGACTTTAAAATGGAATTGTTTAAAAGAAAAACGAAATAGTTCATTTCACAAAAAAAAAAAAATGAAAACATGCCATTAAAATTTACTTTTAAAAAATTTATAATAAAGATTATATTTATATCCTTTAAAATATATGCGGACATCTTTCTGGAATATACACAATATATAGCAATGTTTTATTAATCCCTTCTGTTATATATAAATAGAAAGATTTGCCATATAAATATAGAAATTTCGTGATATAAATATAAAAATTAAACGTATATATGATATTATGTAAATGTTCAAAATGATTATGCATAAATCCACATGCATATACATTACAAAATATTATTGTTGTTTGTAATTATTACCGCGTGTTTTATTTTATTTCATATTTTCTGTATATTTAAAATGTTTATACATGCACATTTTTTAGCTTCCTTTCATAAAAATAAAGTGTGGTAGAAAATATATAATATATATATATATATATATATATATATATATATATATAATATATAGCGAAAAGATTTATCCTGGCATAAAATCGGATGTTTTTTTTTAATACTCTTTAGAATATTTAATTTTATTTTTGGCATTTCTATGATTTATGTATTGTAGTTATATGATATTGGTAATCATATATGTTAATCAATTCGTAGGCTAGTTTCGAAAAGAATTTTTGCTCATCGACGATCCTGATAATTTAAATTCAAAACATGATAATTAAATTGATTGTAATATTCAATAGTAAAAGAATCGTTATCACGTTTCGGTGAATTGATCATTTAGCAGAAATCGAATTGTTTCCATGGATATTTTTATTTTGAAATATCTCCTTTCATTATACTAACTATACGACAACATCCCATATACGACGAGAATGAACCAATACTATAAAAGGTTCAGAGCTTAATGAAATATAAATATACAAATATTGTCTATAATTACAACACATGTAAAAATTTGGATAATTTATATAATATGCGAAGATTATATAAAATAGTTAATTTAAGCATTTTTATGTTGAAAATTTAAAAAAAAATCACCACAAAATTATTGCTATTAAATATATTTCCTTCCTTTATTTATTTTGTTTATGGAAAATATCGCATACATTTTTCATATATATATAGTTTGATAAAAATAAGCTTAAATAAACTTCCTATACTCATTTTATTTTTACACATATCTATTTATTTATGTTGGAAAATTGCAACCAAAACATTTTATATATAAAATAATTATATTAATTATCATATTCGTGGTACAGTGAACTTTCTAATAAACGAATTTTACCAAAAATTTTATTGGATGCGGAACATATAAAAATATTTATATTATATTATATATTACTTATTGTATTGATGCTATATGAATTCAATCAATTCGCTTCAGTAAATCGTATTTATTATACTGGGCGATATATAAATACAATTTATACGGTATGTGAAATAAATTTACAAATCATATAATTTGAATAAGTTTACCTTAATCTAAAAATAAAATATTACGAATATTAAAAATTCGATAATCGTATACGAAATTCTTTAATGTAAAGAAATTAAATAAAATTAGTTGCTATATCGTTGGGGTATTTTGTATATATACTCATCTCATATATGTATATATAGCAAAATTATCATATAACAATAATAAAGTGACCGTTTTTTTTTTAATTTTAATTCTCTATATGAATTGCTGTTTTATGTATGATTTATATTATTAATATATAGATATACTTTTATTTATATCTTTGTATATACTATAACTGCATATATAGTTATATATATTAGACCTATTCAAAATTGATTTGTTTTGCTATTTTAATTGGAATTTTTATACCAAATGGAATCCTTAGTTCTTATAAAAGACGCCATGATTATGTACCGATATCTTTTTGAACTTTTAAAATTTATACGTGTATTCGAAATATAATTTATTTGTTAAATATTCAATATTTTTCAAAATACATTAATTAAAATGCCGAAATTTCATAAAAAGGTGAGCGTCAATCCCGTGTTCTACATTTATAATTCTGAAGATATCCAAAGAACATCAATCTATGAATTAAAAGAATAAATTCACATTCTAAATTTTTAATAATGTCATTTTTGCCCGGATTGGTTAATAAATATGTCATGCATTCTGAACACATCTAATAATGTATTCATACATATATGCAAATATATAAATAAATATTTTTGCAAATTATATTCATATATACTGAAAATACAAAAAAAAATGTTCTAATTTATGAGATGACAAGATTCTAGGACACGAATTTAATTATTATATTTTTGTGGAAATTTACAATTTTTATTTTTTTTTATTATATTTCTATATATAGATATTTTACATTTTTATATATGTTATATAGACATTTTTATGCATTTATTTTCATATATATATATATATAATCTACATATTATTTATATATATATGCAAAGATATATACGATGATTTCTCGCGTAGCTACTTCGATAATTTATGGCACCCCTAAGTGCTGGTTCATTATTTGTATGTGTATATGAAAAATAAAAATTCTGTTTTTCAATTGATTCTAATTAAGATAACGACAAAGTTGGAGAAATTCAAAATTAAAAAAAAAAAAATAAAAGAAGATATTAATTAATTTATATATCTCTGGTACATATAACATTTTAATGTATATCCGAATATAAAAATGTGTACATATAGAGTAAGAAATAAATACACGCCTGACCAAAAATAAAAAATATATCTGCAAAAAAAAAATCAAAAGAAAACCAGAGGAAATTATTTTTGTTTTTTTTTACGCTCATACAGTTATAGAGGGGGATATGATGAAAATTGTTTATAATTATATAGAATATATATGTATTATTGTATATACAAATTTTACAATGATAATAATAATTGTGGTTTTTTTTTTATTTATTATTTATTTATTTGGTTTTTTATTTTGTATTTTATTCGGCAATGACATAAAGCAAATGTAAAAAAAAAAATTATAATCAAAAAATCACCATAATTTGTTTATAGTATAAATAAATGAACAATTAAATTTTATGTAAGGAAGATTAATGTTTTGTTTTTATATTATTACTGTTTTTTTTTTCTCATTTATTATAAAAAAAACGTATTATTCAATTAAAATTTTTATTTATTTTCTAATTAATGATTATTTTGATATATTCGTAATTTCATGAATTGTTCAATAGAAAATTATGATGAATTTTAACTTGATTCAAATGTATTTTTTTCTAAATTAAATTTTTTTTGATTAATTATTTTATCATACCTTTATTTGCTATCTTGATATATAAAATTATAGTGCATGGAATTTCTATCTCTATTAACAATCAATAATCTGTTATAGAAATATGTTATTGTATAGAAATTGTTCATAAATATATAAAAAAAAAATAAATTTCAGAATCAAACATACACGAAATAAACTCATGAAAAATAACCAAAATAAATTTAGTCAAAATACGTATACCGTGATATATATAATATAAATATAATAAATACCCTTTATTTGAATGTATATAGATACATATACTTGTGCGGGATCGGGATGTATACATTCGCTGCGTGAGTATTTTTCGGTATTTACATAACATATACCTTTCGTATATATTTTATAAATGTAAAACAAAAAAATAAAAGGTATATATTTTTATATATAAAGATCGCAAAATTTTCAAAACCACATTTTTAGCATTAGATTATGAATATTAATGTTTGTCTTTATAAAATATTTTTACCTATATACATAAAATATTTTGCATATAAATAGCAGCTAATAATAATAATAATAATATTATATTATATTGTATACAATTTTATATAAGAAAAGTATAAAGGGGTTGAAAAATATACGACCATATATATTTATATACCATTTGGTTTTAGTTATGGTTGGTATTCTAAATCGTTCATTCGCATTCGCTTTTGCGGAAAGGATGCGTATATAAATATAGCAAATACACACGCATATATATGTATTTATTTTATATTAATGTAATACACGTAAATAGAGAAAAATAAACCTGATTACATGATGAAAGGATAAGCCAAAGATATATATTCTTATATATACAGAGTGCTTCATATTAATATATAAATCGAATATATTATATAGATATGCTTTCAAGATTAATTTCATTTCGAGTTACTTTAACATTTAATTAATTAATTAAAAGGTGGTGGTATAAACCAGAATTTTTTGTTCTACAATTCAGAATTTCATACATTAAGTCCAGAAAAATTCTAAATTAAATGCAATTGCGATCTCACAAAAAAAAAACGGACAAAATATAATAAAAAAAATAACAAAAGACAATTTAAATTCCATAAATTTATAATACTTTTTTTATATTTTATATCTAGATTCACCTTGTTATATCTCTCTCCATATTTATAATTAAATATAATTGCATTACGAGAAATACAATATCAAAATTTATAAAAAAAAAATAAATAAATAACACCTAAATATACGCAGATCGTCATCGAATATGTGTTGTACTTAAATTTAAAATTTTTTGAATATAAAATTACAAAGAATTATATATACATATATTTTGAAAATTTTTGAATATACATATATAACTTGAAATATGTAATATAGGAATATTTATAAATATATAGAGTATGGATGGATTATATATAGATATCGTGTGAATATTCATTAATATACACTGCGGAAATATATAAGTGTATATATTAAAAATATATATATAGATATATAGATAATAAAAGTATGAGATGAGGTTAAATTGATGTTTTTATATATGATGTAATACAAAATTACAAAAACAAAAAAACAAATAAAATTAGAAGGGTTGATACATATCAAACACCGCATGTATCTATGGAATATATATACAATAATACATATATATGTATATAGAGAGGCCTATATTTGAAAATTTGCTTATAAATTGTCAATTATTTATACTTTTATGACAGTTTACTTTAATGTTAATCATATATTTTTGTGATGTTCATAGATATTAAAATGTATTATCTAACTTAAACAGAAATGTTCATTTATAATTTCTAAAAATATTTATATATATTTATATTTATGAAATTAACTAAATTTGGTCGTATCCAAAATATAAAATAATATAAATATATATTGTATATATTAAAAATAAATGATGTTTATTATATATGTTTAAAGATATATACGTTGATGTTTTTTTTACGCAAATACCAATATATATATACATATATATATATATATATATGCGATTTTAACTTATACATAAAATATATATATTTATATATGATATAAAATGTTATTATTATCATTAAAAAATATATCCTATATATCGCTCTAAAAATTCTATAAATTTATATCTCGTATCGTATAAATATATATATAATAAACTTAATATCCTTGATATAATTGTAAATATACTTAATAATAATAATCATAATAATAAATGATAATATAATAACAAAAATGTTAAGTGATTTTCATAAATAAACGTTGGTCCTCGCTGTTGTTTTTTTCATTTGAGTTTTGTAACATATAAAAGTGTATATAATATTATCGTATATATATAAGTATTTCATAAAAATATATCTTGATAAGTATATTATAATAATAAAATAAAAAATGAATTCTTTTAATATAATTAAAATTATAAACTCATGAAATTTAATTCTTGTTAAAATTTTATTTTCATATTTCGTATATATACAAATTAAATAAAATTTTCATATTTTAATAGTCGCATATAAAATACAAAATATGTACATATTAATAATAAAATAAAAATAAATATGCAAGTGGTAAAAAAGAATATATAATATACTATATATATACAACTGCTATTACACATTAATAAAAAGGTATCTGTTTAATTTTTTCCGTTCGGTATATATATATTAATTAATTAATAATTATATAAGGACATTTAACAGCAAACAATATATGTATATATATAGGCTCCATCTTTTTATTTTTCATTTTCCTTTTTTTTTTTTTTAATTTTCTAATTAATTATTAATGTTTATTTATTTTGTGTTTTTTTTTTATATTCACGGTTGTTTTCTTTGCACTTTTTTGTTTACATTTAATTTTCTTGTATTTTATGTAAATTTTGTAATATTCTTATACTTAAATTATTTGCGTTTTTTTATCATATTGAACTTTTTTTATTCAAAGTAAAAGTGTATATAGAAATATTCATATTATACGCGGTTATTATCTTAAAAAAAAAAACCATTTAAATTATATTCAAACTATAATTTGATTATTCTTTTTATTATTGTTATTACGGTAACATTTTTATTGTTGAGATTATTCTAAATGCATATGAATTTCGTCAAAATACATCCAATTGCGCCATGATCATGGACATTACCTGGAAAGACATTCATTCGGAATCACACGCATTTTTTTTATGTATATGTACAGAATATAAAGAATAAATATTTTATTTTCTTGTCACAAATTTTATGTATACGTTTTGTATATAAATATAAAATGAATAGAAAAAAAGTCCTTTTTTTGTCATATTTATTACATAAAGGTATAGATAGATGTATTGTAACTATATGAAATATTACTGAAGCATAAAAAAAAATATATATAAAGTGAAAAAAAAACTCCTTACAAAAGGACTAAATTGGTAGTCATGCGAATTTTCATTTTGAAAAATAAAAAAATCATGTATATATATACCAAATAATAAAATAATTTTTTTACACATTTATTATATGTATTTTATTTATATAAATTTTAAAAAGGATTTTTGTTTTGTTTTTTTATATGGCGTGTATGAAATTGTATTATTTAATATATTATTATTGTTGTTAGCGATAATATTTTATATTTAAATAATTTTTTTTTTTGTAATAAAATATGCAGGTTATATATAAAATATATATTTATTTTATACATTCATATATTCATATGAAGTTAACTTTTATATACATTATTATATACGTGGTAAATATGAATATATATGAAAGGTTTTCTAAACAGAAAATTTTATACGAATATAATTAAATAATTATGATGCTCCATGAATCATAAATAGATACGTGCAAGAGAAAATGATATATATATGTGAACGGAAAATAAACGGAAAATAAATTAAATGATAAAGTACTTTATATATATATCCTTTAAATATTATGTTGTTTTGTTTTTTTTTTCATTTTATTTTATTTGAGATTGTTTGTATTTATTTATATTTTATTTTGTTTTATTTTTTTTTTTGAATTTCTTATAAAGGTATTCTATAATTTAATTTAATAAATTATGACACCGCTATATATATCGTATAGAGAATAATGAATGAAAAAAAATTATTAAAATATGTGCCTATGTGAATTTTTGCCATATATCTTATCATTCATATATCTATAAAGGAAAAATTAAAAACTCTAGTAACGTATTATCAAAAATACAATGAAAACATTAAATTATATATTATATGTATATTATTATTTATATTAAAAGTTGGTTTTTGTGTATATTAAGGTATATGCGTTGCGTATATATATATATATATATAAATAAGGATTTGTCACAATGATATTTGATGATGATGATGGGTATTTTGTTATATGAATGAATATTTATATACTATAAAAGGTAATTCAAAATACGGTATAATCGCATATAATATAGAGTTAGGTTTTCCTTTCAAATTACATGATTATGACATGTTTATATGTTTATAATATGAGCAAAAATTCAAAGAAACTTTTTTTGTTTGTATATCAAAGTAACTTACAAATATTTGTTACGTATATATGTCCTTTTTATCCACCCACTTACAGGCATGGTATTATATCGTAATTATATTATCTACGCATAGATACGATGTGTTGATAGATGTACTTACCATACAATTTTGTAATAGAATTTAAACAAATGCAGAATGTAACATGAATTGCTTTTATTTTACATGTTTTTCCATTTATTGTTAAAATTTACTGATCATAAACATTACATATGTTAAAAAAAACTTAAATGGCGTTTAAAATAAAAATAAATTTAAATTAACGTCATAAATATTTAAAAATTATCACATAAAAATTAGTTAAACATAGACTGCACAAAAATAATTGCAGTTAAAAATACTTAATAAATATATATTATATATTAATAATATGTATTTTCACAGTTTTGTATATAAACAAAACTCGTATATAAACATAATATTGGGATATATATTTGTAATTTAATTACATGTTTGACTTTTTTAATTAATATTCACTTACTTAAGTTCAAATATAAAAAATAAAATTTTTGATATAATAAAAACGTAACTTTTATACTATATTTTTTATTATATACCTTTATATTAAAAGAAAATATTTTTTAATTATTTTGATGTGTTTGAGAATATATATTTTCTTCATTTTATTTTATTTTTTATACAATTTTCTTTTACAATAATTTTCATTTAAAGTTAGTCATTCGCAGTATTATAGTTGCTACTTTTTTTTTCATAATAATATATACATATATTTTGCATATGTCATTTTATATCATCCAGTCTATTGTATTATTTTATAAACTATATATATTTATATATTCATCATAACACTGTATAGATATATATTATTCTAATGGATATATCATTCTATATATATATATATATATATCAACTTTGTGTGACAAATTTATTTTAAAACCCTTTATAATAATTATTTATTCTATGTTTTTTTTTTACTTTATATCTATATATATTACTGCAATATATTGTATATATAATGCAATTCTATAACTTTTTTTCCTTAAACGAAAAATCTTGTAATAACTTATAAATATATATATAAATTGTAAATGTCTTCTCTATTTTTATATACATATATATTAAAAAGAAAATTGTAACAAAAAATAAAAATTAATTTCTTTTTGAATAAATCATAAAATAATATTTATATATGTAATGATATAATAAAATTGAAACAAGTCAAAAGAAAAAAAAATAACAAAATTTGTATTAATAATATATAGAAAATGACTTTAATGACTTTTTAAATCCACTATACAATTTTTAGTTTTTTTTTAATTTATAATGTATATTCGTATAAAAGTTATTATAAATTTGTATAAATAAAAATGCAAAAATGAAATGTTGAATAGTTTTGAAAGAAGACAAACATAAAAAAACCAACGCTCATTAAAAATATTATTTTAAATATAGTTATTATTGTTTTTATTATTATATAAATAAATGTGAATTAAAAGCACGTCCAATGAAAATATATTATTAAAATATTTACCTGAATTTTTCAAATATTATTCGATTTCAAAAATTGGCGAGAAAATTCAAATTATTAAAATGTTTTATGCAACTTTGTAATCAACATAATATTTTGATATAATATACCTAATTTATAATGTTGCATTAGTATTGAATGATTTTCGAAATAAATAAATAAAAATATATAAAATCATCTGAATTTTCCAAATATACAATCAAATGAATATGATGTATATGTTGATAAAAAAAAATGATAAAAAAATTTACATTTTTAACACAAACGAACCTATATTAGAATTGTTACTATGTTACTTATTGTTTTGCATTCAATTGAAATTTGATTTTTTTGTTATATTAACATCAAACAAAATTATAAATAATTATTTTTAATGATGTTTTCTACTCAACAATAAATAATTGTGATTTTTTTATGTAATTCCACGCTATATTTATATTACATATTTCTTTTTCCTCAGCAAAAATAATAAGTAATTCTATATTTTTTTTAGACTGAATACAAATTTAAAGAAAAAAAAATATATTATTTATCATATAAAATAAAAATGATAATATTTTACAAGAGTATTTTTTTACTATATACAATATAAAATACCATTCAAAGCAAAAAAAAAAAAACAAAAAAATTAAAAATAAAAATAAAATTAAAGATAATAAATTTAAAAAGATGAGCAATATACAAATGATATAATATGATGATAAAAAAAATGTACAAATATATGGTAATTTTTTTTCTCAATTTTCATAATTTTTTTTTATTCTTTTAAATATAAAATTAAATATATTTCCGTATTATATATATTCGTAATTTCATACCACAAATATATATTATATCTATCTATATATATATAAGGAAATAATGAATATAATGAAAGAAAAAAAAATGGAAATTTTAAAAAACATCAATTTCTTTTCTTATAAATTAATTTTTATAGACGCGCAAATAACACGATATATAGTTAATATATATATATATAGATAGATAGATAGATATAATATTCAATGTGAAAAAATTTAATTAAAAAAAAAGGCAGTTACAACAATTAACGATGGCTCATTTTTTACAATAATATACACAAAAAAAAATAAAAATTATACCCATATATGTATGTATATACATGGCGGAAAATAGAACCAGAAAATATATATTGTTAATTTATGTAATTAATTACCAAAATTTCACTGAATAATTTTTCTTGTTTTTATCGCTTTTTTTTTTTAATTTTAAACTCATACTCCTACAATGGAATGAAAATGTTATTTATATATAGTACAAGGCTCGATATTCGACGATGATGATCATAACGGAAAAAATTGACTCCTTTTTTTTTTCTTTACAGAGTTTATATTTTACAATATTTATTATCGGTGGTATAACATACATAGATAAATAATATAAACAATTGTGTATATATATTGTTATATTTTTTACCATTTGATAAAGAATGTTTACCCATTTTTTTTTATTAACATAATATATACGAAAAAAAAAACACATTCAAAAATAATTTTATACATTGATAATCTGAAAAAATTAACCCTTACATTTTTTCTTTTATATTTATATTTCTGCGTATTTTTATCATTTCTTTATATATGTAATGTCTTTTTAGACATTTCAAATTATATATACATATATACATTTATCTGAATTGTTCAACATAAATATTTACAATATATGCAATGATGACGACAGTATATAAAAAAAAAATTTGTTCTATTCATCCCTTTATAATACAGACTATAAAATAATGTATGTTCAAAGGGGTATTATAAACTTTAAATAAACATTTTTAATCACTCGTTCACAAATGGGTAAAAACAAGAGCTCAATTTATATGCTTTTTTTTTTTATTTGCGAACACCAAAAAAAAAATTTTTAACTGCTTCTATATTCTAATTTTCTATATATCATGATATATATATATATATAGAATATTAAATTGTAAAATAGATTTTAATAATATGAATCGCGTTTTAATATAAAAAAATAGAAATTAAAAAATACAGAAAAATACTGGCGGAAATAGAACATATACAAAAAAAAAAAAACAAAACAAGAAAAACAGATAAAAGTCACGGATCGTGCCAATGCATAAGGTAATACAAATTTTAAGGGTGGATAAATCAGACCATATAATAATAAACCAAATAACTTACCGCATACACCAACCCACATATACAAAATCATATTATATCTATCTCTATAGCCATATCATCAAATTGACCCATTCCCCATCCATATAGGTATATACACACCGCATATTATATACATTTATTTTGCTTGCTGTACCAAAATATATTGACTATATTTTTTATTTTTTCAAAATATTATACAAATGAAAATGATATTCGCATGTAATGTTTAACTTAAAATACTAATAATAAAAAAATCTCTCACTTTGGCTAATATATTAGATAGAGTATTCTGCGATAATGTCAAGTGTTTGTATATGTAAATGTATATTGATAATAATAAAAAAAAAATAAATACATTATGTAATCGTTTTTCACTTACCATCGTAAATTCAACCCTTTATACTTTTCACAATCCTTGTTTTAAAAAAAAATACAATGTTTATCAAATAAATTTATTATACTTCTGTTAAGTAAATATGAATATATATGAAAAAGAATTTTGTTTGTATAGTATATGGTTAAATTAAAATACATATATATACATCAATAAGTATATGAAATATATACCGTGGCATATAAATTTTCATAAATCAAATATGGAAAATTATTTTCTTACCTCTATATATATATGGAGTTATCATTTATATACATCCATATATATATAGATGGATGTATATAAATGATAACTATTCATTATATAATTTATCATTTCACATTACCTATATGATGCCTACATATGTATATATGTTATGTTTTTCATACTTATATGTTGTATGTTTTTTCTTGTATTTAGTTATTACACCACTGTGTGCGGTTTAGTATACATATTTATATATATTAGAGCTATTTTATACTACACGAATAAAATTTAAACATACAAACAAAATTGAAGTATAATTTAATGAATATAATCTTTTGTCATGTAAATATCTATATAGTATATGTATATATGGTAATAAAGCGGCAACGAATTTTAATAAAATGCGGGTGGTATGTATAAATATATACGTTCGCGGTTTCTATGCGGATTTAAAAGGGTTAAATGGGATGAAAATATATATTTATATATAGATTTATAGTTGAAAATTTCTTTTTGCGTATTTTATATATATACGCGGCAATATACAGCAATGTATAATATTCGTTATTTTTTTTTTTTTTGATATATACATACATATTAATGTAATATAACATACTCTCATATAGATCTATATAACTATATATATATATAATAATAAAGATTCGCTAATGGCCATCTGGAGACAGTATTTTAATGGAATATTATATTTGTTCATGTTCACTTTTTTGTTAATAATTTAATGATTTTTATTCATATCTATAATATGAAATTATATACATAATGTATATAAAAAATTTAATATATATAATAATAATAATAATAATAATCATAATAAGCTTATTACTTACCAGATACCATATATCTTCCCCTTGCGAGATATTCTTGAACGATATATTATATACTATTTTGTTAAATTACCGGCAAATATTTGTCAGATTTCAAAAAATCAATTTGAATCAATATATTTCATTCAAATACGAATTTAAAAAAATAGCCTTACATTCTTATTTAATGTTTGTCTTTTCTATCATGAAATTTGCCAGAAATATGCCAATATGAGCGTAAAATTTGAATCCCTCAAAAGGATTAGTATATATTGCAAATGATTTTGTTTTGATTAGAAAAATTGTACGAAAATTATCTTCAATTTTTCATTATTATATTTGTTTTGAAAACCTTTACCGGATCGATGATTTATATCTTTTAATCCAACCAGAAAACAACCCCTTTATAAAAAGATTTATACAAAAAAACAATTGCTTTATTAATTGTATATCCATTTTCATTTCATTTACACATTTTCATTTGCAACAATAAATAAATATACCGCATATACTAATGAGAAAATGAAAGACATATAGCATTTTTCGTCTATACATAATAAAATCATGTTTTGCATTATAATTTTTGTTCATTTAATTTACATAAATAGACACGGATAATTAGCTTATTTATTGATTCAATACATTTTATTATATGAATACATTAATTAATTTTTGAGATTTAATTCAATCCAAATCACAAAGTCGATGAAAAGGAAAAATATCTACAAAAATAAGTTTTTTTAGGCTTAAAATGTTCAGTCATTTCTATATATAGTCTGCTTTTATTATACTAAAATCTATATTTTTAAGACGTTTATTTAATAAGCAAAAATGGTTTTTCGATAAATATTACATGATTATTAAAATTAGTTTTTGTGTCTTGAACAATTTCTACCACAATAATTACAAACCCATCGAAATATTTAATAAATTTTATGTTCTATATGTAAAGATTCGACGTTGCATTTATATCAATAATATCTGTAAAAATATATAAAACTATTCCGAAAAATTTACATCTGATAGACTTTCATCTGTGTATATATGTATATATATAATTAAATAAGGATATAAACCCAAGGAATAAGTAAATGTTTATTTTTATTTTTATTAAATTTCATTCAATTAAAGTAATTAATTAACTTATATTTCCATTTTAACCTTTCAACCATTTTTGATTAATTCTATAATATAAATCAAATATAGATATACTTTCATATACATAAACATTAAATGAATTATTTATATTTTAATATACAAAAAATTAATTCCCTAAACGGTATGTGTTCATCCATCTATACAAATCTATATTTAATTAAAACTCTGATTTATAAGGATCAAAATGAAAGTAAATAACCATTACCACAACTACCAGTAATTTCTACATATAAAAATAAGAAAATTTTATACGAAACGAATCAAAACGAATCTTTTTATTTATGATTATTAATATATTTTATTATTATATCATTATTCCACCGCATATAAATTAATTGTTAAAAAGTTTAAATAATATTATCATAATATATTATATAACCTTTTTTTTTGTATTATATACACACAATAAATTGAAATGATAAATGAAAACAAAAAAAAAGATCAACATCAAAAAAAAATAACCAAAATTACATTTAATTTAAATGATTTTCGCATATAAGAAACTATGTGTATATATTTTTATTATAAATACATAGATACTACTCTAATCATATATATTTCGGGCACTAACTTTCGGACCATTTCTTTTCATTTTAAAGGCTCCTTTTAATTGTTTTGCAAAAGACAAAACGCTTATAATTGTGCGAGTACTAAACAATTTTGCGTTCAACGGCAATGGGATAATATTATATTTAGTGATGAACTTGACGTTATTGCTGGTGATTCCCATAATCGAGTAATTCACACAAAAAATGAAGCATACCATCGTGATTGTTTAAAATTCACTGTGAAATTTTCAGCCAGTGCCATGGTATGGGACTGTATGTCGGTCTCAAAATACGAATAAAATAGCAAATGTTCGAAATATATATGGTTTGAGTCATATATATTATATAATAATAAAGTTAAAATATTTACAATATAACATAAGCGAATTTGAAATGTCATTTATTATTATTATTTTACCTATGGATAAAATACATTTTCGTTTATCGTATTTACCCGCTTATACATCCAACATTTACAACAAAAAAAATTGTATTTATAATTGAAAAACCAAAGTTTGAATATATTATATATAGTATATTAGAATAACTTTATAGAATTCAACGATTCTACCTTAAAAATGTACCAAGAGAAACATTTTCTATGTTAAATTAATTGTAAATTTTTACATTTATAAATATATTATATTATATATTAGTATATATACTAAATACTATATACATATTAAGAAATAATTTAAATTTTAACAACAATATAATCTTATTTATGTGTATATATAGATATGTATTTAAAAAGACATATTCAATAAGGTTTTTTGAATTCTTAGACAAATCAGAATATTTTCAATTACAAAATATATAACTTTTATGTACAATATATTAAATATCCGAGAAATATTATTAGAATATGCGGTATTTAAATGTTAAAATGTATGTTTAATTACTGAAAAAAAAATAATTGAGTTAGGTATAGAGATGAACATCCTTATATATTGTCCTTTAAATATCCATATGTTAGTCTTATAGTCGTATTATCTAATCGTTTTTTGAAACTTAAAATTCTGTCACAAGACAATTTGTGATTCGCAGAAAATAATGTTTTGCCTCTATTAATAATATTCTTTTGTTGAATGTCATTTTAAATTTTGGTAAGCCATAATATTTATTCTAACTATTTTTCCGGTACTCTGTATGCTGTAAAAATTGTTAGATATTTTGATATGTATAAATATAACAGAAAAAATTCTCATATAGATTTTTTATCTTATCCTGCCGTAATAATAATAATAATATTTCAAATTCAACAATTACATTACATGCTTATAAACTAAAGATAAATAATAAAAAATGCATCTACCATATATATAAAGAAATATAAAAACATTGTTTACATACCTGCATATATTTATTGCATAATGAAAATGGTTTAATTTTAAAATTTTCTTTTATAATAGAAGTACATATAATCAGTATATATAATCAAAAGATTTACTCAACTTTCATTATTGTATATATATGCATAATGATTTAATTTTCAAATGTCTTTTTTATTTAATATATGTATATGATGTTTATTAACCGAAATTTGCTTTCGCATGTCTAAATACATATAAAAGAATAATTTTAATTTTTAAGATTTTTCCTTTTTTTTATATGTTTTGAATTTGAAAACTAAATTGACAATAAAATGAGGTTTAATTTAGACAATTAGCTTTGAAAATAATGTTATTGGTTTGTATATAAAATAAAAAAATAGATGCAATTTGTAACAATCAAATTTTTGAGAATTATATACACATGTATTTTTTTTTTGATAGATTGTTTTTTTTTAATATACAATAAAGGTTTGTATTTTGTTTTAATGTCATAATTTTTACACATATTTTTCAATTATATCTGTTAAAATAAAGAATAAAGAAATATAATTTAATGTATGTTATATATGTTATATATATATATATAATACCTACTATATATATAATTTAAGAATGCATATGATAAAAAAAATAAAATTATAAACTTTGATAAATTATAAATACACGATATGGAAATTTGCGTGGAAATTTTAGCTGTATATAGATATAGATTTATTATTTTGTATTATGAACAGGTAAAATGATATTTATTTGCAAATGCCGTCTATAAAATATTTTATAATTTTAAAGTTAAAAAGACACCGTTTGTTCTTAATTGCACATATATCTATATATATATATATATATCTATTTATACTATATATGTAATAAGGACGACGACAACGACGAGTATACACATATACTAATAATGTGTTTTGAAAATAAATATTTATATCTTTTGAACTTTATATAATAAAATTTTATTTATATATTTATATAATACATAAATTTCTTATATATATATTTATGTTTTCTTTTACTTATTAGAATGCATATATGTATAAGTATTGTATATAATTATATTTTATATATATAGAGCGCAAATTTTAATAATATTTTAAATAATATGTACTTATATATTTATATATATAACATATATATATAGATAAATAAATATAGAAAACTTTATTTATATATAATAACATATAAAACATTTAGGATTTATTGTTAAGAAAATAATTTCATGTTAATGAATAGACAAAGTTCTTTTATATATAGATATATATATCTATATATAAATGGAGATTAAGAACCAAAAAATATGTTTTATAATAATAATACACAAATTACAACTCTATACTAATAAACAAACATAAATATATTTCTTTATATATATATATATATATATATAGGAAAATTATATAAAGAACATATCCCTTTATTTTCCATATCATTCTCACATAAAAATATATATATGAGAATGAATGCCACCCTCATCGTGTATCTATATATATATATATATAAAACAAAAATAAAAAAAAAAACTCAAGAAAAAATAATAACATTAACAAATAATGCCATATATTTACAAATACATATATTTAAAATAAAAAAAAACTTTAATATATAATTTTCCATTAATGTTTATTTTATAAAATATATATTCTATATATTGTATATGCGCGATAATAAATAAATTTAAATTAATTTTTGGTCATAAATATTATAAAATAAAAGAGAATTATTATTGAGTTAATTATAATAATAATAATAATAATATATAAGGATATATAACTAATAAGGCGTGAAACAATGAATTTAAAAACGAAAAATTTAAACAATATTACAATATGTATAGAGATAAAGGCAAAAATATTCCCATAATCATGCATATACAATATATTATTGCATTGTATATATATTTACATTATTTATATATAAATTATACAGAAATCTACACGGTAGATATATATTTTATTTAATATCATTTAATAAAAATGCATTGTATTATATTTTACGTAATTCTTAATTTATTATTTTGTTTTTAAATTATAAAATTAAATACAGCCGAAAAAAGGGTTAATTAATTTGATTTATTTAATATATTAAGGCTTTTAGTATTTTTTTTTATAAATTTTTATTGTTAACTGAATTCTATTATATATAGATTTTTTACTTTATATTATCTTTAGATTATTCCTCGAGTAGTAGATTCTTATTGTATAGATTTTTTATTTATACTAAAGCATGTATCGACAAAAAATACTTCGTTATATTCACTGAAATTTCCTATGAAAACCTAATTAATAATTAATGATTAAGTAATAATTATAATTATGATCGTTTTAATCCAATGGATCTCATTTTGCTACTATCTTCTAACAAATATTTAGAAAATCTGTTCCGGCGGATCCTTTTGATTATTCGCATTTTCCACATTATTATGTATTATATTAATTCAACCTTTATTATATAAATATATGGAACGTAGTTCAAACCAAATAATAATTATTATTTTTATAAATCATTTTTACCACATTTTGCTCGTTCACTCGTTCATTTTATTTATATATAATATATTTCATGTTTAACTCTGGTTTATATATTTAAAAATATTATTAATTAAATTATTCTTGTATATAAAAAAATATATATTTAGAGATTTTTTTTTATATACACGCTTATGATAACAAAAGGTTTGACAAGATAAAAAAGAAATGTTGACCAAAAATACCAAAAAAAAAACAAAAAATAATTTTTATTATATTTATGAATTATTGTTATTTTTATAAATATTTATAATTGTTTGTGTATATTCAAAAGAAAAATGATATGCTTGGCAGGAAAAACAAAAAAAAAAAAATGTGAAATTAACCACATTAAAATATGTATACTACGTATATTATATTTTTGTAATACATATTTAACTGTTTTGTTTTTATTATTTATGGAAATTCTTCAACCCGCGCTTTATCCTAAACAAAAAAATAAATGTTTTATTTTTCTTTATTACATGTTTATTTAATATTATTTGTTGTTTTTTTTTTCGTTTTTATAAATGTATATATACAAATACAAACAAATTATTTGGTTATGATATGTATAATTTTATGCGAGTGTATTTTTTTTTTCATTTTGAGAATCCTAAATAATATAATATATGTTATAGTCATACTCCTCCGTAAGTCTATAAAATTTGCTTATTATTGTATTTTTTGTTTTTGGTAGGAATACTACAAAAATGTAAGAAAATAAGTGATAATATTTTTGGGAAAAATATATATACACTTTATATATAATCTATCTTTTAAATATTAGAATTTTTTTTTATACTTATTTATGATCGATTAATTGTTATCTTATCAAAATCATAGTTTTCAATATTCGATATAAAATCATAATATAATAACAGAATGGCGATGTTAGAATAATACCTTAATATAAATGGTAAATATATAAAAAAAATTATTAGTCATTGACTTTAAAAATGAGTCCTAACCACAATTTTTTCAGATATCCTTTTATCATATCCTTAAATTTTATTTTTTATATTATATGGATAGTGTATACATTTTATTTTAGGCATATATGTATAAAGAATTATTTTAAACATCATGATATATGAATAAAAAAATGTAAAATTGTACGTAAACGTATATATTTTTTATTTAAATGACAGAGGAATAAATACAGATTATAAATGGAAAATGTTCTCAAAAAAAAAAACTATATGTTAGGGTCACATCGCTTGCTTCTCAACAAGAAAAAAAAAACTCCCAATGTTTAATTATATATTTTAAGGTATGAGAATATCACAAAAAAATACTTATATGTACAAATATATGATGATGATGCATATAAATAATCCAGGGTACAGAGAAAAATTCCTATATTATATATACATATATTAAAACGCGAACCAAAATAAAACTAAAAACAACAGAAAAACAATGTATAAAGAAGAATTATAAGTGTATTAAAAATTATATTTAAGTATCATTGTCCAAAAATAATAATAACTAAAAAAAAAAAAAAACATGTAAATTAAAAGGTCCCCACAGAAAAATACTCCATAAAAATTATATGGTAGATTCATATATTTATATACATATATGTATATATAAAAAGAGCTTATCATTTTACCCTATAAATATTATGATTATAAAGTATTACATAATATTTATATAGGTAAAGGCATATATATATATAAAATTTATTTATTGTATAGATATAATATGAAAATGAATATTTGTATTGATGGTAACCTATGATTATACATAAAAATGTTTGCATATTTTTTTTTCTGTTAAACATTTTTTTATTCATATGTATACATAAAGTTAATATCCGCATGTTAGATTTTCAACCATAAGGGATATATGATGTAAAAAATGTATTATAAAAATAGCATGTATGTATATAAATTTTATTCTTTATTTGCATATTTGCACAATCTTTCTTTAAAAAAGTATATCACAGCATCATTTTAAATTAATATCAATATATGAACTTATTATGAAGATATAAAGTATCAGAATCAAATTATTATATTGATATATACTATACATTTGAGAATGTTAAAATGTTCCCTATTATTATTCATAATTAAAAATAATTGTATTTCCTATATATAGATTTCAAATTATTAAAGGTGATTTGACTTGGTTCTGTATTTCTATTTGTATTTCTGTGGTATTTGCATAGAAAATTCGAAAAAATGTAGCATTCATATACATTACTCAATATATTAATATTTATATAGAATTAAATGAAGATATCAATAAATGAATATTATTAAACCCCTTAATTATTTTATTCAATTCCAACTAAATAAAATAAATATCTATATATCAATACCATTATTCCTTCTTTGTATACAAATATATCTTTATATACACATAAATTTGTAATATTTTCCGATTAAAATTTTCCTCATATTCAAAACCGATGTAATTCTATATATATACATTTTATAGCTATTATTTGTATTTTATATGACTTATCCATTCTAATATATATGTTTATTTTATTTATACATATATCTAAATATATTTTTTAACTTAACATTTCATTAATTTCAATATAACCAAAAAACAAAATAAAAATTTACTTTATGCGATTTATTTTATTCATTTTTACCGCACCATCATCAACCGTTGATATGCATACATACATATTTTACATATATAGTATAAATGTTCGCAAACAATTTATTATAAAATTCTTTATATATGTTTTATATATCAGTATATTTTTGAAGATAAAAATATGCAAACGTTGCATCATATATCGCGTACGCAAATATGAATTTACCTAACAAACAATTTTTTTTATTATTATTATTCATTTATGAATGTATATATCTCTTATAAGTATATGTTTCATACTTGTATATTTTCAAAAGGGTTAACAATTTTGTATTAAGAAGAAAAAATAAAATAATAATATTAGTATTCATCTATATAAAGGTTTTTTGAGTCTCTATCTAATATATATGTCTCTAACAAAATCACCAATATAAAATTCCTATATATAAAGAAAAAAAATATTGTAAACAGGATGCTCTAAAAGGTACCAACCATAGAGCGGCTATTTTTAATTTTTAATTTCCTTCACATAATTTGGAAATTCAATTCATACCATAAAATTTGAAAATAACTTCATTTATTCAAAAGATATATACTCGATTTTCCAAAAAGTTTATACCTAAAAATTAACACCATTTACATTGCCATTATCTTTCTGGCTATTTTATTTAAAATTTGAGAAAACATTGGAACAACTCGGACTGTGTTATAGTTATAGGCACCGGCACTATATGGTTGATATACCGTTTATAACATCCCGTGTATATAGATATATGTAAATGAAAAAGAAAAGGCTGAATTGTTATACATATATTTGTAATTTTCATGTATATAATCAAAAATTTATATATAAATTATAAAATCCATACCCATCCCATACATATCCAAGCCAAACCATATCTATATATATGTAATATATGTAGTTAGGCATATATACAATATGAATGACCGTATTACATATTTATTTTTATTATTCATATATCACCATTCAGACATTCGCATATCAGTTTTTTTTTTTTTTGTATTTTATTATTTGGTCACCGGAATTACAACAATTTACAACATTTATATATACATATTTCATGCATATACAGATGATGTGTATATTTGAAGGAACATATCGCATATATATATAATATATATATATATATATATATATATGATGATTTTGATAAATATACTTCTATGTTTCACGTATATATAATAATATATACAATACAACCATTTTGGATTAATATGTAAGGTGGTTACGAACGAATACGAATTATTTTTAGATGATTTTCCAAATAAATAAAAAAACTTTCTATGTATGAATGTTAATGGTTTTGAATTTCTAAAATTAACAAAAACATCATAACAATAAATGTCCCCGCATATAATAATATGTATATTTGAATCTGAATGTATTTAGAAAGTATTTGTCTTTATATACAATTTTTTGTTTTGTTTTGCATTTATATCTATATATAGAGATAGATATATGACAATTTTAAATACATATAAATATCAAATATATATATTTATAAAAAATGTAATAATTTATACATTGCTTATATGCCAAAAGGCGATTTATATATGTAGAATTTTGTGACTATGTATACAGAATGGTCATAATATGGAGCATATATATAAATATATACGTATAGCAAATACAAATAAATTACATGTATGTAAAATGTAAAATATATATTCTATAGTTGTATGTTTAAGGTAACGAACGACATATACAATAAATAAATAAATAAATAAATGAATAAATATGAATATTACAAAAGGTAAGATATTAAATTATTCATATTTATGGATTATTCTTTGAAGTATATAATGTATACTCTTCTATATATCTATATATGCATATAAACAAAATAGATCTACGTATTATATTTTACATCATATATAGATAGATGGATAAAATTATAAAAAAGTTAAGTGTATTTTAGTTTATCTTTTATTATATCCTCGGTACTCTTGAAGTGCATGTATACTGAATACATATTCGCATCCAATCAATAATTCATATTTATAATAGCTATATATAGAGATATGTTGAAAATTATTTTATATAAGCTACTAATAGTTTATTTAATCATATATACATGCATATATAACGATATCCGTATGTATATAGTAACCGTTTTATGTTTTTTATTTTATTTTATTTAACCATTTTAATTTCCTTTATTAAATAATTATTTATGTTTTATACATTATATATGTTGTATATTATGTTATATGATTTATGAATTTGACTATATACTTATACATATATACTTAATAAAATATTAATCAGTTAAGGTTGAAATTATAATCAAATATATAAACTTTATTGTTTAGCATATATACAATATTTTCATATATATATAGAAAGATATATAGATATATATATTATGAAGTACATGCGGAGATAAAATACAAAGACATAAAACATCCATAAAATACATCCGCTACCATTAAAAAATTTTTCAAAAATTTAGCAAAACCAAAAAAATAAAAAATTGTTTTACATATTTTTTTATTTTATAATTCGATTAGAGAGTTTACTGCATATAGAATAACAGAAACATATTTCCTTATAAAGTGTAAATATATCAAACATATTTTAAGGTTTTTTTTTTTAATATAATTTAGGTTTGAACTATGTATGACAAATATGTAAAATTATGTTTATTTGATATCATACATTCATCCACATCCATCCATCTAGAATCATATAAAATATATATATTTTCGTCTTCACTAATGACCTCCGATTGAATAATTCTATATTTATGAGTTGCTATTTTTTTTTTTTATATCACAAACATTACTCTCGTTATCTGATAAATATTATACAAAGTTGTTTGTAAAGTGAACATAAAACACCTTCTATATTTTATAAGTAATTGAAGGGTATATGTATATTCTTTTATATAGGAAATTTTTCATATATATATTGTAATGGAAATTTGATATGAAATGTGTGCTTAAAACTTTTATTATTAATTTTTTTTTTAATTTTTTTCATATAATAATTGAATATTCAATTTCGGACGAAATTTAAAATTCTGACAAAATTTTAAATTCCTACGTACTGGGACTCTAATCTTACTATATATAGAAATTAAACATTTTATCTATTTTTCATTTCATGCATAATTGTTTATTTTCACAAGCAATTTATCGTACGACTAATTACACCCACGGTAAATACAATAAATTATAAAGCCAATAATTTTATTGTATTTATTATATTTTATTTAATTCTTTATTTGACAATTTAAAACATATTATTATTCTTAAAATGTGCTATATAATATAATGCTTTTACAACTCCTATAAAGCATTTACACTCTATTGTCGTGTATATTATCAATCCTAAAAATTATATATTGATAATCCATTATACCGTAGTTGAAGGTTGTGAACTGTGGTTTATATTTTTAAATATTAAATAATTTTATATACTTTATTATATATTTTAATTTGAATAAAATATTTCCATTTTTCGTTCATATCATCATATCATATTTAGTTTTTCCATAAACTTTTCTATCAGATTTTTATTATCATAATTACCTGTGTATAGGTAAAACAAAAATGTCTTTATAATTTGTCATTCTTAAAAAAAATTAATGTTCTTTTCAATTAGTTTTATTGGGTTTAATATAATGATTTCGCAATACATAATGGCGAAATGATTATTCGAATCTGTTATTTTTGTACTAAAAAGTGTAAAAATAAAAGAGCCCTTCTTAAAATAACAAACAAGCAATGTTTTTGTAAATCTAATAAATTTTCTAATTAAACGTCATGGGTCAATGAGTATTCCACAATCATATTAAATATTTAAAATAATGAAAAATATTCTAAATAAACTTAACAAAAAATCACTTTTGAATTAAATTCATCAAAAAGTATTGCTCTATGAACTGAAAAACGTATTATTTTATTTAAATATTCAACCATCCATCGTTTAAATCTAATCTCATACACAAAAACCTTTCAAAATTTGAAGTTTTATTAATAATTTCATTTTATAATAAATCCAAGATTATAAATATAATTCAAAAAATTTTATTATTACATTTATTGTTTTAAATTGTTTAACTCATTTAATGATGCGTGAAAGCGAAATATATTTTATTAATTTTAAAATGGCAATAAAACAATATACTAATAAGATTTTCTAAAATGTATAATTTATATAATATATAAAAGAATAAATACAGCATAAACCCTTTTTTTACCATTAACATATTATCTTATATAGATATCTCATGTTACGTATATACTATATAATATGTATATAAACACATATTTTTAGTATAATAATCATAGTTGAGCTGACGCATATCTGACGCATATACAAAATACATAATTTGGAATTTAGAAATATTATAGAAAATATCTGTATATATTCTATATACATTTTAATATTTTTTGTGTATAAAGAAGAATTACCTAAAAAAGGTATTCGCATCATGTCATTATAAATAATTATATATATATATATATATATATATATTTACACAATTTTACCTAATGCTTATAACTACCAACACATTTTGAATATTTGCTATATATTGTAATATATATAAATATATATAAATATAGATATATATAAAAAAATTTTAATAAATATAACATTTTGACGAGATCACTTTTTTAATTCATATTTGCTGTTTCGTTTATTACATTCATTTAATAAAATTCTAACTATATATAATATGGATGAATATAAATATAAATTATATTCTATCGCATCGCATTATATGTAT
Organism: Dilophus febrilis; assembly: GCA_958336335.1. Classification (NCBI taxonomy): domain Eukaryota; kingdom Metazoa; phylum Arthropoda; class Insecta; order Diptera; family Bibionidae; genus Dilophus; species Dilophus febrilis. The sequence goes on along the minus strand of OY284470.1, from coordinate 11,794,409 downwards.
ATTCTAATATATAATCTACGTATCTATATGAATATATTTAAATTATAAAATATATGTAACTTTATCAAAAATAATATAAGTAATTTATCTTTCTTTTTCTTTTCATTTGTTTTTTTTTTTTTTGAATATTATAAATATACGAAGGATCAAGAAAAAGTTTTTTTAAACGATTATAATACATATATGAAAATTAATATACATAAATATAGAAGGCAAATCAGTTCGTGATAATATTCCTTAATCAAGAATGTTGCTTCTCTTTTCTGTCTCATAGTTCGGTTTTAAAATTAAAAAAAATTGTATATATTCGTATATCGACAATTAAAAAATTGAAAGGGATAATTCTATAAAAATATTCGGATTGTTGTGGAAACATTTTATGTTAAAGGATGTATTCGTGAAGAAATTTACATCGCCAAATAATATTCTATGTTAGAATAGATGTTCAGCACATAACTCCTTAAAGTTTTTTTCTATATCACCCGAAAAATATCTATCAAAGGAAAAATATTCCTTAAAGAGAGATCCTTAAAGAATTTTCCAGAAACCAAAATCTCTATTGAAGGCGAACAATTCACAACGGATTCTAGAACGATTTTTTATTTAATTTATATTTAAGAAAATTATTATTAAATATATAAGATAAAATGTTCAGCATACGGAAAGCATTTAACTTAAAGTATCCTTTAAATATTTTATATCCCCCGAAAAATGTGTATACATGGAAAACTATTCAAGAGGAATTTAAAAAAGAAAATTTTTTTATCACCAGAAACATTTTCAAGGAAAGAGGTAAACCTCTTTTCATTCCTACAACTTCTATAATTTCTTGATATTCAAGTAAATTATATTTTAATACACGTAAATATTAAATAATATTCTTATAAAATATAATATAATAATAATAATAATTATTATTATTATTAGCATGAGGATAAAATAGGGAATATTTAATATATATATATATATCCAACAAAAATTTGGCCATTTAATATAAAACCCTTTCACCTATAAAATCAACATATAAAATACATTTTCTTATATCTTATGTATATTATATATATGTTTGGTAATATCGCGTAACTATATACCATACATATATATAATATTATATAAAAATATGTAAAAACATTGGTGATATTTAGAAAATTTTTTCATAATATTCATATACTCTTGATATTCCATTTTAACGGAATGATGATACTCTTCCATTATATTTATATATATATATATACGCGATGATAACGATTATGATTAGGTACACGATATGATGTTAAATTTCAAAATATATAATAATATAAAATTTAACAAATATTAAATATTGTTATATATATACCATATAAAGAACAATGTGATGGGTTTTTTTTTTGTATATGGATAATATAATTTTATATACATATTATTTGTTCAAAAATGAAAAGATGTTGTCAACCTGACTCACAATCAGTTTATTTCATATATATTTAAATAAATTTACTTTATTGTGTATTGTATATTGTTTATATATATATATTTTGAATTGATAAAAAAGTGATGATGATAATTTTCACTGTACTGAATATATTTTTTAAGATGTTTTTATGCGTTTTTATACTTTTATATAAATAAACAGAGAACGAACGCATATATACATATATATAGGGAAAAATATTTATCAAATAAATGTTAATGAAGAATAATAATAAAATATAATTTGAATATTTAATATTTTTTAAGATTATATATTACTATATAGCGCACGTGAAAAAGTTATCAACTTTTAGATTAATTTAATGTGTTATATATTAAAATATTTCATTATATTCATTTTTATTTAAAAGTTGTATTCAAAATAGACATTTCTCACTTTTTCATTTATGATACGATATTTTATACATTTATATATTAAATAAAACAAATTTAAATAAATATCTTTTAAAAGATTTTCCTACGTGGTAAAAGATATTATTAGTATTATTATTTTTTTATTTATTTATTTATTTTATGTATATTATCACAATATTATTCTTTATCAATTATTATTAATTTGCGTTTTAAGTACATATATATGATTGAGAAAATAGATTATAATAATTTCAGATTCGTAGAGTATACATATTACATTGAATTTTAATTGAATTGAAACGATCTTTGAACATTGAAATTAAACAAACAAAAAAAAAATGTACGTGATATAGAATTTGTTTTTGTATTTTAAATGACAATTATCTAAATGAATTGTTATTTATGATGTTTAATAATCAATATTTACATTGTTTGGTTATCTCCATATAATATACAATTTGAATGTACACACAAAAAAATGCAAATATTTTATTAAACATTCCTCATGTTTTAACCCCTTTGTTTTGACAACGCACTAAAAATGAAAAGAAGAAATAAATATATCATTCAAAATGTGTGTGTCCTATACGATCACGACCACCACCAACCCTTCCTTACTTATTATATTGTTTTAAATATATATTTTTATATACTCATATATATACAAATTGTTTGTTTTTTTTTCTATTTTAATCCTCTTATATTTGAATTAATATTTTATTTTTTAACTTATATATGCATGTATCATACGTTTTTACTCATTAAAATAAAAAAAAAAATATGAATAAACTTTTATAAAAAATTAAAAATATTGCACGACCAATATTGGTTGGTGGACCCTCTATAAAACGACGTATTTGCAACTTCTGTATTTATAAACCAATTCCCAAAACATTAAATACATTGTTTTTTTTCTTTACATATACATAACATTACAAAGGTTTTATTTTATATTTTTTAAATAACCCATTATTCTATATATACATATTTATTAGATGAAGAAAACAAAATAACTATATACCAAAGATGAAAAAAAATATTAAATATTTCTGTTTAAAAAAAATAAAAATAATCTGGTGAAAAAAGAATTGTCTCGTATCATCATTATCTATAACAAAGGTTACAAATTATAATGCAACTATAACTAACATATACCAATAATAAATTAAATAAGAAAAAAAAATGTTTGCATGAAAAAAACATAATTAAATGACGGGCATATTCAATAAGTTTTTGATACCATGAAATACTTAATGTGGATAAATTTTCATGAATACATTCTACAACATTATATTTAGGATGCATAAATGAGTACTTTAATTTGATTTAAAAAGTGCTGTGAGAGCTTGAATCCAAACTATTTAAATAAAAACCGTGTTTTTTTTTTATAAAACTTGTCAGTAAATTAAAAAAAAAGTATTTTTAAAACATGTCTATATCAGATAATTTTTAACATTTCATTATAAATATGTAAGAGTTTTAAAAAAACCAAAAATGTTTATGTAAAACTGTTTAATTTTTGGTTATATGCATCCAAGGGTTAATAAACCCTTTTCATATATGTAATATACAACCCACCACATAACAATTATAAATACAATTGGTAATTTTTTTTTTCATTTTTTAATCCTTTTTGTCCTTATAGATATTTTTTTTTTATCTATATATTTTTGTTTGTTAAGAAAAATAAAAATTAATAAATAAAAACAAATCCTTGAGTATATATATTTAATAAAATAAAAAATAAAAAAAAAAAACAATAATAATCATAATAATATTATAAGTAAAAAGTATATAATAATTTTTTTAAATATATATGTACATAATATTGTTACCCCTTTTTTTCAATCTCATATATAGAATTTAAAAAAAAACACACACACAAATGCTAATAATAGAAAAAAAATTGTTTTTTTTTTCATCTTTAGTTAATGCCTTTTTAGTAATGTATATTAAATTAAAATACCCTTGTTTTTTTTTTTAAATATAAAATTCATGTAATTACTATTATTATATAATGCCACTCATTCCTTATAATAATTTGGAAATTATTACATTTAGAAAAATGTTTATCAGCACGGTGTTTGTATTGTATATTCATATATATAGTTCATATACATAAATAGTACAAAACACATTCCTGTTCATATATATGGATATAGAGAGGATTTGAACGACATTGTATTTTAATTTCATTAAATGTATGTATACAAACAAATTAGACATTTTTTATTGTTGTTTTATGACAATAAAAATAAAAATATGGATCAATTTTATATACATATATTTACAGAATATAAAAAATACGATACACGTTTATCGTTTTGTATTTTTTTTTTTTTAGAATACATACTCTATATTGTATGTATAATAATATGGATATTTTATACAAGATGTAAAAGAAAATATGTTAAAAAAATACAAACAAAAAAAAATTATATCTTTCCATGTATATATAATATTTAATATTCACATTTAGTGGTTTGTTTTTAATTAGATTTTTTTTTCTATATATTTTGGTCGCTTATTTTTTTTTATATTTATATTACTTAAATTTTTTTTTTATTTTGGTTTGGTATCATTTTGTATTTGTTCATTTTTAATATATTAAATATTTACACAAATATATACGGAATTTGTTCATCAAAATAATATTCTTCATATTTATGTGGGGGGTTTTGTTTTTTTTTTAATTTTTTTTAATGAATGTTTTGTTATTTTGTATACAGAATACAGAAATATTAAAATAACTATTAAGTATATAGTTATATAATAATAATATAATTAATAAAAATAATATAACAAAAAATTGGTATACAATTGGTTTTGAATTTGATTTCAATTTCCTTAAGTAGATAATTTCGATTATTTGTTTTTTTTTTAAATAATAAACTGATTTGATAATGTTCCTCCTTGCTCCTCCTCACTTTCCTTTATTCTGTGTATATAGTTATCATTTTACAATCGTGTTTTACACTTTACCTTTCATTAGTCTAACATTGCCGACCATATTTGAACATACAAAAATTACTTTGAATTCCTTCAAATATAGTATAACCAATTTATATTTTTAAAATCCATAATGATTTTACTACACATATATTAATAATTTTATACTATAACAACTATATATGTATATATATTTGGTGGGATTATTAAAAACGATATCTTTCTTATATAATGATTCAGCTTATTGTAATTGTATATTATGACATTATATATTAGATATACAGTAAAATAAGAGAATGCTTGTTGTCTACGGTAAAAATATTTTTATTCATTTATTTTGTGTGAATTTTGTTATTTATTTTTTAGAAAATATTTATACAGAATATTTTGTATAATAACGCAATTAATGTGTTTGTCGCATATTAAATACAATATAATTATAATCCGCAATGTTTAATATTTTCACTATATATATATATACCGCTTAAATATTATATAAAATTTAAAGAACAAAATTATATATGCGTATTTATAAAGTTGGACAATAAATGGGTCTATAAAATATATATTATAATTCCATATACAGAAAAGTCAAAAAATATCCCTATTATGTATATATATATATTCATTTCGAAGTCACAACAATAAAAATATGATAATAATTACTATTATTTTGCTATATTTTTTGGTGAATTTGTATATTCTATAAATATGTTTTTCAAATGTTGTCTTCTTTTTATCATCGAAGTTATACTTAACACTTAAAATAAATGATAAAGTTTCCTGCGATAATCTTTCGGTATATTTTCAGATTTATATAAATACGTAAAGTATATATAAGTATTAATACTTTAAGTGTTTTTTGCGTTTTTACAAATCGAAAAATTGAGATGAAAAAATCACATGTTATTTCTTAAAATAGTGAGGTACACCGAAATATTCCTTAAGTGGCTATCAATGGTTTTAAGATATTCTGACTGGTCTTTTAAGTCGGCGTAAATACAATTTTTTTATTTAAATCTATATAAACTTTAATAAATTGGTTTTTGGTATTTATTAATTCGATATATTTTATTAGAATTCTGTTTTTAGATATTTTAAAACAGTTTGGAAATGGAAATGGAATGGAAATATATGTATATAAAAAAAAAATCAATCGAAAGAAAAGTAAATTTATGTTTTAGTTAAACCCAACATAAAAACTAAATAAATACTTAATGGTTTTGTTAAATTCCGTTCTTTAAAATATAGACATTACACGTAAATATTTAATACCTATATACTCTTTATGAATACATCTCTCCATATTCTGCAATATGTCTATATAAATATATTATTATTTAAATATATATAATTGCTCAAGATTAAAGTATAAAATAAAATGTATTTATATTTACATATAAAGGCAATAACATTAATTCCGAAAATAAAAAATATTATGCGGAATGTGCCAAATTATAATATTTTACATAAATATAAAGTACTTATATATGGTATATACAATATTTACTTACCATATTAAAAAATTGTTTTTACAATATCAAATTTTTTCATATTTCATTTTATTGCCTTTCATATACAAACTAATATTTTCTTTTATGATTTATTTATGATTTTATGTAACATATAAATATATATGAACAATATATAAGATAAATCATTGTATTTTGTAAAATATATACATTTATGTATTATATATAATATTGAAGTATTATAAAAAAATTCAACGTTCACAAAACTGAAACAGTTCGTTAATGATTGAATGAATAAATCTCTTCCGAAGATAATTAAAAATTCATTAAATCTATATATTAGAAATAATATTTTACTCTATATATAGATAAATACTAACTAAACTGTGTATATTCCGAATCGAATTATGTTGCTAATATTTTATTAATTTGATTTATATATGCCAAATAGTATTTACCTCCTTCATATCTGTATATCAATTTCATTTTCTTAACTATTAATATACTTTCATTCATTCATGTATATAACATGGAAGTAAAAAAAAAATTATAAATTACATTTATGTATATCAATTTCTTTAAACAAAATATATATATTATTATATTTATATTTGTATTTCATTTTATATTCATTTTATTATTCGTCACCATAACTTTGATACATTTTATATATCATAATTTTTATATATATATTTTTTTATATAATAAAATGTCTCACGTTTTATACAACATCAATATCAACCACGGGTATTTTATTTACATATATTTCTATATATGTTTTTTGTTTAAATATATTGTTATGTATAACAACCAAATTCTATAGTATACAGTTGAATTTAAGTATTTTGTTGCATATGCAAAATTTGAAATTCAAAAAATGTACCCCATGATGTAAGTAGCGATCGAAACAAATTGGATCACCATATACTGTACGCATTTCCATTCTATTTTAAACCATTTCATCATTTCATTGACAGTTTAATGATTATGTAAATGTGAATTTTGATCGAATATTTATCATTTTAAGTTTTCTTAATAGAAAATCATTGTCCTGAATTGACATTTAATAGTAAATCTTTACTTTATTGTGGTAAAAGACACCAAACCTTGTCTTTGATCAATGATCAATGCTAAAAGAATTTTTAGTTTTTTAGAAATCATCTTTCGATCTCATTGGAATACACCCAAAAAGGACATTTGTTTTAATTATTAAAAACCTCTTATTTGTATTGTAAAAAATGTTATTAACTTTATGTTAAAAATTTTAATGAAAATTTTCTATATACTTGATGAATGATATTTACATAATTTCTCACCTTTTCTACATTATATCGCCTTATACCAAAATCGTTTCCATCGTATTGTATTATTGCAGAGGGTTTTATTTATTAAATGTACAAACAAAATTATGATATATAAGTATATATACGTTCACGTATGTATTGTATATACATCACCGTTGGAGGATATGTTGAGAAAATTGACATTAATCAAACGAAAATTTATCCCAGATATATGAATCAGATTTATATATATATATATATATATATGTATATGTATATAACAACGAATGAATGGGAATTTGTTGTATTCACATCACAGAACACAACAAACGTATAATAAATAATGTAAAATATGAAAATAAAGAATAATATTCAAACATTTGTTCAGATTATTTTCAAAAGAAAATACATTTTTTTTGTGTGTTTTTGTGTTGTTGATGATTATGATATTAAATAAATCTAAGAAATGAGAGTATTTTTCAAATGAAATGAAAATTTGAATATTACAATATATATATATATATATATATATATACCTATATATATTAATTCTGATATGTATATAATAAATATATTAACATTTACGAAAATCTAAAACTGAAGAAGAAGATAAGATTCGGGGCGTTTTTTTTTAACCATATAATTTTCTGTTTTATAATCTATTTCACAGATCATATAATTTAGATGAAAAATATTTTACAAATAATCCGCATTTACAAGTGTTACAAGTTCGTTGGCATCCAATATCACCGGTTGATTCTCTATTAATTGTACTGCTTTCAAATAATTATTTACGGTATGTATTTTGTAAAATGTATACGCTCATTAATAACTATAAAATTTGATAGATTTTAATTTTGTTAATTACTTATTCTATTTTTGTATATGTGTAGGGTATATGATGATTGCAAATTAATTCATGTATGGCGTATCGGTCCAATACCATCGGTATTACCACAAACGGGCCATTCAAATGTATCATCATATTTAAATAGTTTAGGTGATACGGCTGTTGATTTTGATATTGCACCACCGCGGGTTATCAATAACGAAGATGGCTTAAATCAAACGACGGTAACAAACACAACCAATGATATGGACAAATTTAAATTAAATGTAAGAATATAATAAATAGTTTTTAATTTTAAATTAACGATTTATTTAATATATATATATATTTAGACGTCGGCTCAACAATTTAATAAAACTGTTAATAGCGTAAAGGCTGAGTGGCCATTAGTTATATTACGTGGTAATGGAAGTATATATATTTTATTAATGGGAATTGATACAAAAATGTAAGTTTTAAAAAATTAAATTACTAAATAAAATTATCAACGATACATTTTTTTTTGTGGATTAAACTCATTTCAAAAAAATTTAGACCACACATTGAAGGACCAATTACAATGTTACCATCGGTTGCCGATAATTACGGAGTTGATTCATGTTCACTGTTAATTATACCATCAACACCACCAACAATTGTAATTGCCGAATCAACTGGTAAACTTCATCATGGTCTATTAATGGAATCATCCACTGAGATGCAATTAGAAAATACAGTAAAACAAAATGTACAGTACAGTATATAGTGTAGTAAAAAAAGAAACAATAAATTAAATTCTTTTAATTTTTCTTTTGATTAATAGAAATCCCAAATAAATCTAGCAGATGCCAGTTTAAAGATTTATCCATCTGAATGGTATATTCAAATATTGGAAACGGTTGAATTAGAATTGGGATTACATGAAAGTAAAAATAATAATGAAGAAATTAAATATTATTCATGTCCAATTTATTTAACAAAGTATATATTCAATTTGTTTTATCAACTTTATTTTTAACACAACATCAACTGATTTTTTTTTTTTTTGGTTTACAGAGATATTATAAATGATACACGTTATTTTGCCTATCATAATACTGGATTACATAGTATAACAATCCAATTCATACGAGAACTTTCTGATTTTATCAAGAATGGTATAGTAGATTCTTCTTTTTTTTCAATACGTTTAATAATAAATTATTTTCCCATTCATTTTTTGTTATAGATTCAAATGTATTAGATCCACCATCGTTTTCGAATCCAAGTAAGGCCGAATATTTGGTATGTACAAAAGCATATGATTGTAATCAATTGAATGTTATCTTTGGATTTGTTCTATTACAAAATCCACCTGGTTTGCTATTGATATTGGCCAGTGGTCAAATTGTTAGCTTAAATGTAATAACGGATCCGAGAATATTTCGTGATCGTATATCATTGACAACAGACAATATTACATCAAATCTATCTGATTTATCTGTAAGTGGAGTAAAATATTCATCGTTGGGCAAAAGCAACAACGGCGACGGCAAATCAACACAAATGGTTGCCGAATGTTTTGAAACGCATATACATAATATTTTGACAACGGATGTTCAACAACCATTATTAAAATTAGAGAATGGATCAAAACCAACGGTAAAAGATTCAATGGAATTACTGATGCATTCATTGCAAGTGTTGCGTGAATATCATTTACCGAAACATATGCTTGCCTACGGTGAAATACAAAAACGTGTCAAACAATTGTTAATGATAAAACAACAACAAATGATGGAATTATCACAATTGCAATTGGAAAAAGTCAATATTCGGGCAAAAGCTGAACGGTTGGCTGAACTCTATGAGGATACAGCTGAAAAGCAAATGTCATTATATAAACGGGCACAAGAAGTAGTCCGTTTGGCAACAATTCATTCATCGTCAACCGTTTCGTCAGCGATTGAAAATGATTTTGATATACAAATTGAAAAAATCAATGCCATTGTAAAAGTACTTTCGAATAACATTGGAATGTCAAAGCGTCGCATTCAAAGTCAAGAAATTCAAATGAATAAACAACAAGAATTGGACATTGCAAAACAATTTGTATTACCACCAAAACAGGAAACAATTATTAAAGAGCTTTTAACTGATATGTAAGTTTTTTACAAATATACACATTTTTCTAAAACGAATTTTAAACACAAACAGGGAGATCTAATAAGAGTTTCTTAATTTCGAATTTAAATTAAACAGTTTTTATTTTTTATTTTGTTTTTTTTTTCTACATAGAACCCAACAAATCGATGGACAAATTAAAGAAATTAAAAAATATAATATTCTTTTAAATTTACCATAAATTCACAACATTCAATTCACGATAATGATAATATGATACGTAAGTAATAATTTGTATTTTTAATTTTAATATACATAATTATATATTTAATATAAATTACTCACTGAATCATTAAAATCTTTTCCTATACATAAAAAACTATAAAAAGTATATGGTAAGATTTAACTTAATATTAAATTAATTGAATGTGCGATTTAATAATAATACATAATTTATTTGTCTACTAATGGTCCCCAAAACATACGTGAAATACGTCTTTCATTTTCGGTCAAGAAGAAATCACGTCCTAATTTAACGAATTCTTTAATTGATAATTTACCATCACTGTCTTTATCGATTACGGCAAATGATACCGCCGCATTTTCATCGGTTAATCCAATACATTTAAAAAATATTTTAAATTCGGCTAACGATATAAAACCAGATTTGTCTTTATCAACAGCCTAGAATTTACAAAAAAAAATATATAATTCATAATAAAATTATAATAATTTACCAATTAATCACACCAACCTTAAATAAATACGGTAGAAAATAATGAATTTGATCACGTAAATTCTGATCGTTAATCATATAATGAATTTTTTGTAAATATTGTTCAGCATTTATTAAATTATATGGTGATATTTCACCAAATTGTATTTCCCATAATTTCTTTATAACATTTTGAAATTCTAAATATTCCATTTCATTTAAATGACCAATATTGGCAAAATTTTTTGCAAATAAACTATAGTCCTCATACGATACAACACCATCATTATTCACATCTAATACACCGTGTAATGTACGCATTTTACGTCGCCAAAAATCACTGTTTCCCTATATGAATTGGTTAATTTTGTTTATTTGTTTTATTTTTTTATTGTTAAATTCAATGAAAATAACTCACTCTTTTGCCTTTACGTTCATCATCCGAATCTGAATCTGAATCCGAACCATAATCATTTTTCTTTGAATTATTTTTATTATATTTTTGATCTTTTTTTAATTGGGAATAATTTATATGATACGGTTTAAATTGTTCAGTTGATTTTAAAAGTTTTTGTTGTTGTTGATTGCCATTATTATGGCATACCTGTTGTTTGGGTTAATGACATTAAAATATGTAAATTTAGTATTTTAAAATATTTCTCGTTAAATTTATATAATAAAATTATATAAATATATATGCTGGTAATTAGTATTTAAATGATGGTATTCGTTTTTATTTATTGAAATAATCTTATTTTGTAATTAATGTTATATTTTTTTAACCATATTTTTTCTATATACGAAAATATTAATGCATTTATTGTAAATATCAATGGTTAACACGTTTAATAAGTATTATAGTTTAAAGCATGCGAACTTATTTTTATGAATGGATGCAAAGAATTAATTTTCTGTTATGCTTTAACACCCTTTCAGTTAGTTTTAAACAATTTCTGTTGATTAAGATTATCACAACTACACCAACCCCAGATATTCTAATCCACCACCTCAACATTTTGTAAGAACTTTAGGTTATCGTTTTTATCAACTACATCAAACAGTGTTACAAAGTCACACATTATGTATAATAATATTTCTTTCATATAAATGGCTTTAAAAAAACATAGGTATGGAACTTTGAAATAAAACGCATCGATTTATAGATTTAATTTACAATTCCCGCGAACGTATCATAATTAACTATATAGACATGATCAACTTTATATATTGTATAGAATAGAATGAACAGAAATATATTCATAAAACATATTTCTAAAATACCCAACACACAAACACACCCGTATTAATAAGTTATCTGTTCTTTCACTTGGAAACGAATTATACTATAAAAAAATATAATAATAACAATATATTGGCATGAGGAAGGAGGGTTCTGTTTGTTTGTTGGTTTGTTTTGATATCATAACTACATGGAAAAAAAAAAAAAATTAAAAAATAAATTTTATTTGCATTTATCAATTCGCATGGCACAGAGGTTATTTATATTTCATTTAAAAAGTCAAAAGACTGTATTAATAATTATTTTGATTTGAAAAAATTATATATAATTGCAATTTCCATTGTTTTCAAGCATCACAAATACATAAAACTGTATTTAAAAATGTGTTTAATATAAGATAATAATTAAACAATCTTATATACATATTTATAATGAACTGAATAAATTTTATGCTTTTGAACTTATCGGCATATAGAATAATATGTTTCTTCAACTTTATATTTCGAATATTAAACTCTTAATTGATATTGGTATATTACATTTAAACCTGTTTTCATTTTGTTTTGCATTCCTCTACTTTTTTATTCTTATTCTTATTTGTACATTCTTAAGACATATTCATTTAAATTATATTAATATGGATATTACACCAAAATGATTGTTTTTTTTTGTATCAAATTCATAAGATCGTAACTGTACGATATGGGTCAAAAAAATATAAATAACAAAAATAGTAAAACGCTGTAATAACAAATCGGTTGATTTTTATAAACTACAGATAGCGGTCATTCAATTCATATGATTCTTAATATACAAAAGCAAAAAAGAAAAGAATAGAATTTATATTATATATTATAAGACAAATTAACTATAAATACATATATTATTATTATTATTATAAAATATTTACCATATTATAATATCGAACTGATTTGGATGAACGTGATGATGATGATGATGATGAATTATTGTTTATTGGATTTAATTTGTTATCAATCATATGATTATCAATACAATTAACTAAACCCAAACGGTTCATCATTCCTAATCTTATAAATTTATTAGACATTTTTATTAATATTTAATTTCACCGGGAGCTTTAAATAAGCAATAAAATAATCAAATCTTTCCACTTTATTTAAGTTTCACTTCACAAAATGAACTAATCTAATATATATATATAAAATATTAAATATTGAATTAAAAAGCGTGTGTATTTTTTATTTTTTTTATTTTTTGTGCTGCGTTTATTGTTGATGATGTCGTTTTAATATACGAAATAACAAAAAACAAAACTGAAACATAACACAAACGATTGAGAATAAAAAATTAATTTAAATATTGTGTTTATTTGTTGAATATACAGAGTGTTCGCGAGATCCCTCCCTTGTGGTCTCTTTTTAGACTACATGGTCTTTAAAAGTTTAATATTGATTTTGAACCAAATGTACGTTGTAATAACTGTAATTAAAAGATGTTTGACTCTGTGGTTTATACTTGATAAAACATCCATTTAAAATGTTCTTACATAATTTTATATCAGTTTATTAAAATGTAATTTCTTTTCAACCTTCTTAATCTTAATCGACATTCTTAAAATGTATAATTAAACATTAAGAATCTTATAAAATCAATGTCCACTCATTTATTGATTGACACAAAAAATCTGTCGTTTTAATAGTTTAAGTCCCTAAATATAAAATTACCCCATCTTTGTTTCATCTTTTTTAGAATATTCCTATATTTTCCAAAACATTATATAAGCCACTTTCGAACAATCTGTATTTATTTTTAAAATATAAAAATAAAACAAGAAGAATTAAAATAATCTCTATAGTATTATATCGCATTCAACATTTTTTTTTCTTTTTTTTTATTAAAAATTATTCATATATTTTATATAAATGTATATAATAAAATATATAAGAATAATATGCGATAATAAGGAGTCAGACCAGTTTTGACCAAAAATGAAAAGAAACAAATGGTCATTACCCATCCATACCCATACCGATTAGTGTTGTAATAGTGCGTGTACGTGTACATAGAGATTGTTTTTGTTAAACTATATCAGATTCAAATTTTGAATATTGTATTTTATAAAATCAATTAATTGTCATGATATGTCATGAGACATGAGGTAATGTATATAAATTTACCATTATACTGTCGTACATAAAACCACAAAAAAAAACACAAAAATGCTTGAATGATATTTAAAAGAATTTTATTCTAAAAGAATTGTTTTTAATATTTTTTTTCTGCAAAATATAGTTAGTTTTTCTGTAAAAAAAATATATATTGTGTGATGTTTTCTAATAATTTGTTTGTTTTCTATATATTTATATAAAAAAAATATTTTATTAAATTTTAATTTATGTTATCAAATTCGTTTTATATTAATACCACACCACCGCATCCTTTTTTTTTCTTTATTTACAATTACCCGCATTCATTTATTGGTATACATAATCCATTATTCGGTGCTCTTGCAAATCCCTTTTTACAATAACAACCATCTGGAGCTCTAAAATACATTTTTGTACATGGTAAATTTAATGTTTCACATTCTGTATCACAATTTGGACCCGGATTTAAATATTCATCATTTCCTTCGCATGGTCCTTTTTAAACAAATTAATTAATATTAAAAAAAAAAAGGTAAAAATTAAATGACCCAACAAATTCTATACATTTTAAAAATTTAATCATTACTTGCTTTCTGTGATTGAATTGTAACAATCACACAATAAAATATAAATATTCCAATTAATAGTTTCATCTTATTTATTGTTTTATTTTTATTTAATTATTTCGTGTTGCAACTTTGAATTCAACCAAACAACTAATCTCAAATATAAAATCATTAAAAACTATAAAATACAAAATATGTGAAATTTTTATTTTTAATATCTAAATAAGCAAAAAATTGTGTTGTTTACTTTTTGTTCTATATAATATAGATAACAAATAAAAAAAAATATCTGCCAGGCAAACACCTAAAACTGACAACACGTAATTTCCAACATATATCTTTAAAATTCATTGAGATATTTGAGAAACAAAATAGTCGGAAAATTCTGCAAATTTACAAGGGATAGGGTGGCATACCCCATCTTCGAATTTAATCGACTGTACATAAAAAAGGCTAAGGTTGATTGTTGAGAATTACATCCAAATCGGTCGAGTTCTTTCAAAGAAAAAACTGATAATACAGTATCTTAGAATATTTTTTTCCAAAACGATAACTATAATGGACTTTACTAAAAGTACGTTCTGTGAATAACCATTGTATAATTGAGGGACTTTTTTTTTTGTTTTGTATTATTTGATTTCAATTTATAATATAGTTAATTGTGTGTTCTTTTTTTTTGTTATTTATATATATTTTTGTTTTTGATAAATTTTTTTATGATAAATATATTTAAAATAAATTTGTTTTTTGTATTTTTTTTTTTCAATAGGTAAATACACTCTTTTTAAATATACACACGACAATCATATATTTGCCAATAAATATTGATGTTTAAAAAATTATTATTTGGTTTCGTCGTCAGTCTTGTATTGGTATTTTAACACTAATCAACATATCGACATATAAAAGCAAGAAGGTGATGAATATCTCCAGTTAAAATCTAATAACAATCAAAATATCAAAGATTATTGAATAAAATAACAATACAATACACAATTAAATGCGAATCAGGAAAACTATCCTAAACACATATTATAAAAATGTTATAAAATTTTAATTAAAGGTATTTGACCGGATCCGATACGGTTGTAATATTAAAAACCAATACATATATTAAACTTAAATATTGTCACATATTGTTTAATGTTCAAAATTACTATTTGTAATAATATGTTTGATGTGATTATCTTAAAAACGTTTACCTCTTCATATAAATTAAGATATAATATCGTAAAAACATTACACTTTTAATTAAACATAAAATTCAGTTTTTATGGTATAAAAAATTTGTATTTAAATTGGCTTGTATGAACATTTCTTTAATTTACTGTAACAGAAAACCTTATAAAAGTTAATTTTTTGTGCCTTTTAGAATTTTCGGGTTTATGTATACAACTTTTATTTCATAATAATTGAATGGGAAAAAGGAGAAAAATATCATGATGTTATTAAAATGGGGGGGGAAAATTCAATATTGTAATGCGGTTCAGATCTAATTTTACCATCAAATTGTATCGTAAGAAATCCGTAAAAGTATTTTTGTTCATTTGCTTCATTTCAAATATTCCCGACTTTATTAAAATTCATTTTACCTGTTGATTTCTTCTATATTGTTTTATATTATTATTTTAAAATCAATATTATATTCACACATCAAGTGGAATAATATAAATTCTGATATTCTAAGGAGGAAAAATATTTTACGAAATTAACATCCCAAAAATCCAATGTGAAGAATAAGAAACTGTTGTTTCGTAAATAAAAGAAATCTGGTTCAGATTACAATTACAATACCATATGAAAGATATAAATTCATAATCACATCAAATATAAATTGAATTTTCATATTGATTCATTAACATAAGTATCTATTTATAAATAGATTATAAACAACAATAAATATTACTTTATACACAAGGTGATTGTCATTTAAAAATAGTCACCTTTCCATATTCGGCTGTATACATAAAAAATTAACCATATTTGTGAAAAAGTAAATATTTTATATTTTTTAATTATTCTTAGATATAAACAAATATTAAATAAATATCACTTGAATATCGTGGCATAATATATTATAATAACATTAATAATAATAATATAAATAACATTATTACATGTGTATTTGGATTTTGATTTAAAATTTTTACATTATCATATAGACGAACGAAGAATTATTATATTTCAATTATTTTTCACATAACCCATCGGAGATATTTTATTTTAATTAATAACCTTTTATAGATCCATTAATCATGAAATAAGCCGTCAATGTTTTAAAACAGAATAGAAAAGTTAAATTAAATTTATTAAAAACAAAACCAGTTTTGAAATTTTAATTGTTTAACATTTTAATTAATAAGACAACATTTATAATAAGATTTAATTGTTTTAATCAATGTAAAATTTGTGAAGGATCATTATTATTATTATTATTAAGTAATTTTAGTTAATAATTACATATAAGTATGACTAAAATAAATAAATTTTGGATTAACTTTTTTTATTTTACAAGACAATAAATGATCACGAGGGTGAAATCCAGTAAAACGATAAAGAATAATAAATAATTTTATTTGTTATTATATTCAAAATTAATTTTTAATATTATTCGGGACCTCGAACAAAAGGATATCCCAAAACCAGTAGCTTAAACAGCATTTAAAAACCATCAATAATCCGTATATAAAAATATATTGTACCTTAAAATATACTATTCATTTAATTATATTTCTATCAAATAAATTTGCCAAAATAAATAAACCATATAAAAGTCAAATAAATTGTGTTTATAATATGCTTTTTATTTTTCACTCATATTATTTTAGTAACTCAATTATAAATATTGTTATGAAGTTTTGGTGTTACAAGATATGTGGTAGTTGTTCAGCAGTTGTTCTTTGGTTCATATCCCCGTGCAAGCAGTGTGGATTTTTTCAAATTACAAAATAATATAAAAATATCATAACAAATTATTCAACCGAATCAAAATAAACAGAAAAAAAATGGAAATGTTTCAAATTTTTGCTTTTTTTTGCTAAAATTGATAATTGAAATCACAAGAGTTTACTCTTGTATTTTTTTCCATCACCTCGTCCAATCAATCCCAAAATTTAGTATGTTATACAGTATAATTACCTTTATCACCTCCATAAGTATAATCTCCCTAGATGGTCCAGTACTGGGATGATCTGGCTTTGAAAACCCATTTTTTTTTCATTTTTAAACCTTTATATCATACTTAATTCAATTGGGAATTAAACCGTAATAATAGCCATCGATAGACAATTTACAAAGCTATCAATTGACACGAGTCCCATTTTGATATCTCAACTGGTTTGACCAGGAGGCACTAAATAAATTTGGAGAATCCCATGCAGAACCTATTTCAATGGTTTATTTCAATATGATGGAGTTGCTTCATTTTTGATTTCATTACATCATTAGAAAGATTAAGGATTATACTTTCATTTAATGGTAGTCTCATAATTTTCCCATGAAATTTGAGGATTTTCCTTGTACATCGAAAATCACTCATTTTCGACTAACTTCATAGGTTGGTTCCAAGATGATCCCATGGGATAATCTATACCATTAATCAGGTCGATTAAAATAGAGGATATAAGACAGGATTTGCAACTATTCCGGTTGATATATCTCCATTAGTTTCCATACAGTAGTGGCCTAAAGTTGAGTCTGCTGGAAAATTTTGAAAAAATTCAATTAGCCCTCCTGGTCGCAAATTTCGTAGTATAGCAAATTGCTAAAACAAAAGTTTTTAGTATTTACTACCTTTATCGTGTACCTGAAGGTTTCAGCTCTATCTTTAAAAAAGTTGAATTTTCCAATATTTCACGTTTTTTGTAAAAATACCGAAAAAAAATTTTTATTTTTTCTCATTGCTAACCGAAAGCCCTTATAATTTGTAGATTTTCCACCATATAAAATGTTTTTATATAGCTAAAACTATTGTATTTTCCACAGGATTATTAATAATAATTTTCCAAATGATTTTTTTTTTGTTTTAATATATTTATTTAATAATGAATACATGTTTTTTCTTCTTTATTTATAATAATAATAATAATAATAATTGTTTTTATTTTGAAATATCTATTTATATATATATGATTGGTGTATAAAATACAGTTTAATTTATTCATTCGCATTTCGCAAGATATTGCTGTTATCATTATTATTATTATTTATTTATTTATTTATGATAGCACAAGATTAAATAAAAATTATATAGTTAAAATTTTTTCAAAAAATTATATATCAAAAGAATTATATCATTAAAAAATCAAATATTAAATAATCAAAAGTTATTATTGAATTTTTTTTTTAATTTAAAAAAAGTTTATTAAATTATAATTAATAACGAAAATTAATTTGTTTTTGTGTTACTAAATCAATTTTCCATGTCATATTTAAATCCGCATTGATTGATTTTTATATTAATATGCAGGATCGCAAAAAAAATAAAAAAAATACAGTAGTTTATATCATTATATAATAAATCAATTATGTATATAAAAGAAATATTCACCACAAGGAAAAAACAAACGTGATGTGACAAATAAATGAATTTTTTTTTTTGTTAAGTTAAACATAAACTTGTTTTCTTTTTATATAAATTAGTAAAACAACAAAAAAAAATCCACATTCCAAGAGATTTATCAATAATAATAATATTAATATTAGTTTAAACCAAAAAAAAAATCAACTTATTGATTAATGATTTAAATAAAAAAGTTAATTATATAAAATAGACACAATAAAATGCAATATATTTCTTTGTGTGTGGCTTTTTATTTTAGTTTTTTTTGACACGAAAAATGATTTAAAAACATTTTTTTTTTATATTTTTTGTTGATGTAAATTATATAAATAATATTAATGAGAATATATACTTAAATTTTTTTACTTTTAAATTAAAATTTACTAACCTTGAAGACAAAATTTATAAGAAAAATATTTATTAATACATATAATAATAGAATTAATAAATTATATTAGTAAAATTTTAACCAATTTCAATTTCATTTAATCTGCTTTTATTCATTTCCTTCATTATTATATCAATATTTTATTTTTATTTTTTTTTTTGCTTTTCCATTCATCAATTTCTTTTCAATATATAAAAAAATTTGTAAAAAAAAAAATTATATTCTAATATATTTATGAAAAAAAAAAAAAAAAATAACCAACACTACATAAAAATAGCAATAATTTCTCCAATATTGTTTAATTTGTTAAATATATAAATAAAAAATTGTCAATAATATATATTTTTTAATAAAATATACTGTTTTTTTTTTTTCAACCATTTTTTTTTTAACAGATTTATATAAAGTCCATAAAATTAACTTATAAATATTTCATTGTCTTTCTCATTTTTCTGTTCATCAGTTAAAAACCGATTTTATAGCATTATAAAATAATAAAAAAAAAAAAATGAAATAAATTGTATATAAAATTATAATAATAATAATAAAAAATGTTAATTAGACTTAAAATATTTCAGCACCAATTTGTTTTTTATATTTTATTTTATGATTCTCTTATTTTAATAATATAATATGTATGATAAATTATTTCATAATAAAGCTCTACAAAAAAAAATTATTATTATTATGAATAATAATTATAGTTATTTTATTAAAAAAAATCTTTATAATCTTCCTTTAAACAAACAAATTACTTTTTTTTTTTTTTGAATACTCTTGATTATTTTATAATAGTATATCTTTTAAAAAATTGATATGATATATTTAAAACATTTTAATATTCTTATATAAACGTTTTTTGTTTTTACATTTAAATAAAATTATAATAATGATATTTTTTTCAAAAATTACATAAAAATTGTATCTATTAATATTTTTATAAAAAAAAAAAAATAAAAATAATTTTATTGATTATGTTATTTCCAATTTTTTGTATTGACGTAATTTTTAAAGTACATTTAAATGAAAAATTATTATTTAAATAGAAAATCGCATATCTATATTTATCGCGCTTCTATTAATAATATTTATTCATTATTATTATAATCCATCCGCTCATCGTCTACTTTTAAAATATCTTTCTTTTTTTTTTAATTTTTAATATTTTCTCGCATTCGTAAAATTTACTTTATCTTAATAATTTATTGATTATGTATTTTTATATAGACGCAATAATGTTCAATAAAAATAAAACAACATCTTTATCAATTAAATTTATCTCACGCCATCAAAATCAAAGAAGAAAAAAAAATCTACATAAAAAAAAACATATATATATATATGTATTGTTTATGATGGGATTTCACACAATACATAATGTTTCTATTATATATTAATAAAATATTTGATATGCGATCATATACAATAATAATAATAATAATTGATGCCAATAATAATCATATATATTATAATATAATATATTGGTTATATATTTTCTTTCCAGTTGCATTAACATAATGTTAATATTTTTTTTTTAAGATAAAATCATAACAAACGTAGTAGAAGACAAAAAAAAAATGAAGATACAAATAAAACTTTCACAGCTCAATACAACAAAATTTTTACTTTTCAACAAATAGTTAATTTTTTTTTTTTATCTATTTCTATTTAAATATAACAATAGCACATTATTTCCCACCATCATCATCATCATCAGCATCACCTTTATTTTCATCACCTTCACTTTATACATAATAATTATAATAATAATAATAATAATAAAGCAGATTTTTATACAGAAATATCAATAATAAAATTTTACTTTAATATAGATTTTAATCTATTTTAAATTTTAAATCTTAATATTGCGTTATTTTAACATTTTAACATATTATTTATTGGAAAATTCGCGAAAATTTCTAATTAAAAATATATATTTTAGTTTTTCTTTTGATATACAATATATATATAGTAGATATAAATATAGTGGAAAGAAAATGCATCAAATATAATTTTTTTTTTAATTAAATAAACAAATAATTTTCATAAAGAAAAAATGTATAATAAAGTTATTTAAATTGATATAAATTAAAATTTTTTAAATTCAGCAATATCAAAATCAAAATGAAATTGTAAGCCCAAAATATAATGATTGATAAATCTATTTTTTTTTTATTTTTTTAGAATTTTTTTTCCATTTTTTGTTTGATAGACGGTTTTTATTGTTGTCTAATTAATATATTTTATAGATAAAAAAAAATAATATGTTTTAATTAAGACGTTTAGAAAACAAAAAATCTAAAAATCAACTATATTTTACAAGAATACTTATTTTTGAACTATTCTGAAGACGAATTAATTAAATTGTTTTTATTGTTTTTAAGTGTGTTTTTGAGTTGTTTTGATTTGTTAAAAAAAAATAATAAATAATTATTGTAACAGATTTTGTAATTAAAAGTTATTTTTCAATCGCATTTTTCTAATTAATCTATTTCACAAAAATTACTACTTTTATATTTACATATCACAATTGTTTTTTATTTTTGTTCTTGGTATTTTTTGGATTAATTTAAAATGTGAAAAAAAATTAAAAAATTCATTAATATTCTGTAATTAAATATCCTTTTATTATATCAGTCTCTGTTTTATTGTTTTAGAAATGCATCGTTATACAAATCTCTCTGGTCATCCAATTTCAATTTAATTTGTTAACATGTTTCACTACAATTGAATTCTGAAAGTTTAATAATGAAGTAGATGGATTGAATTCAATATTCAATAATAATAAGCTTTCAATTTATTTTAAAATACAGAAAATTGTATAAATTCATTATTTTTATACTCCATATTTAGTTTTAAATATTGATACTGGCAAATTAATTTTAATATATTTACACTTTTCCACTGAAATTCCAGAAAAAGCTGGAAAAACTACAGTCCGAAATAATTAATTAAAAATGTAAAATACAGTCTAAAAAATAAAATCCTGGATTAAAAAGTTGTTTAAAAAAACTATTAATTTTTTTTGTTTTGCTTTTATACTATCAAAAATAAATCTAAAAATCTGTTACAATAATTACGGAATCTTAGAATTCAATAATAAAATTCATCCTTGACCGTAAACTTTCAATTAAAAAAATACATTTTTAATAAGAGCGCAATAAATTCTTCAAATTTCAATCGATTTTAAGTCCATTTTTCATAAGTAAGCAATAATCTTTCTTATTATTATTATCATATTATTAAGATTTGTGGAAAAACTATTAATTTTATCATTTATAAATATTTTCCTGTTTTTTTTGTTGTATGTATTTTTGTTTATTTTAAGATACTACTAAAACTATAGTAAGAAAATAATTATTATTTTATTACCAATGTGAATTATTTCCTGAGTTTATTCTAGATATTCATTTCTTTATTTGTTTTTTTTCTTTTTAGTTTATTATTGTTTGTGTATTTATTTTATTTCAATATTTAAAATGAAATAAATTTGTCTACCAAATTATTTAATTAATTAACAAGAAAAAATTGTGTATAATAAGTGTGTATATTTGGGATTATTTTTAATTAGCGATTTCTATTTGATTAACACCCAATTTCATAGTTGAAAAAAATGAAAAAAAATATATTAAATAAAAATGATTTCACAACCATTTTCTTATCAAATATCCAAATCGACTACACATCGCATCACATATATATACATATATGATTTCGGATAGCTGATTTCGGTTATGATTTCGATAAACATATTTTTATTTTTGTTTTTGAGAATTAAATGCTTTTTAAACAAATTCATTACAAAATTGTTCATTTCTTGATTTTCTTCATATATAATAATATTTTTTGTTTATAAAATAAAAAATATATTTTGCTAAAAATATTTAAACAAATAACATAATAAATTAATAAAATAAAAAAATACTAATAATAATAATAATAATAACTGAAAATGAAAAACTACAATATATAAATTAAAATGGTAAAAAGAAAAAGAAAGAAAAATCATATATATATATATTAAAACAAATCAATATAAATCTGTATTATGTCTTATTGGTGCTGGTATTTTCGATGGAACACTACGTCGTTGTTGACTTCCACCATTGGTGGTTGTCGTTACAATTGAACCACTGATTGATGTTAAATCTTTACTATGTACACTATCGGTTATTGATGCAGCCGAACTACGTTTTGAATATGGTGATTTAATTGGTGATGAATTTGAACTGATACTGCTACTTGTACGACGTTCAATAACACCACTATTATGTACCCATGCGGCTGTAAAATCTGCATTATTTTCATCAATATCATCTCCATCCACTTCATCCGCTACGATAATATCATTATTATTAATATTTTTATTATTATTCAAAATGTGATCATCAATAAATTGGTTATTATTTGAATTATTACTATGATTTGGACTTGTTACAATTTCATTTGTTTTTGTGTATTTGCATAATAATTCTTTCATTTTTTCAATAATTTGAATATCATTTTTTGCATTACCGGCAGCTTCTAAAATTTGTTGAGCCAACGGTGATGTTGATGCATTTATTATATTATTATTATTATTATTAGTATTGTTGGTAACAATAGATTTTGTTGGTGATGAATTTGTTGATTTAATTCGTCTACCATTTTTGTCATATAACTGTTGTTGAGAATGTCTTATTGGTGAATTACGATTAAATGTAACTTTATTTGTATGTGTTGTATTCGATGATGGTGATGGCGATATGGATGATGGTGGCGCATTAAATGTATCTACATTTATGGTTGCACGTTTTTTTATTGATTTACCACCGCTCCATGTATTCAATTCTTTATGATGTTGGTGTGGTGTTGGATTTTGATGTTTTAATGCCGATGATATTGTATCTTTTGCTGTATTATTTGTAGTTGTGGCTCCTGGCATTTTTATCGATGAGGCGGTTCCATTAACATTTATCATTGGTTTACGTACCGAACGATATACTGGTGTTTTACGTGAAATTATCGGTAAACCGGTAGTATTATTGTCCGTACATACATTTACATTATCCATACTTCGACGACGTATTGATATGGGTGAACGTGGTATTTTACTGGATGTTGGTGATTTTTTAATTAAACCATTATTATTTGGTATTAATGTACCATCATCATCACCATATAAATTATCAGAGAATCCTGTTTTACGCAAACCAGTTGATGAAGCTATATCAACGGTTATATCATCATCGGTAATAAAAATACCTGATTTTTCAAAATTATTTTCATTTGATGCCATACTGCCGGTAATATTATCAATTACAATTGTTGGTTGTCCCGCACCATTAAATGTTGTATCAGTATCAGCATCAATTGTATCCGGACTTGATTCCAATAAATCCGTACATTTTGATGTTGGTTCTTCATCGGTTGGCGATATTTGTGAATCACTTGAAGTCTGATCAAGACGCGCTTTATATTTTAATTAATAGAAATGTTGATGAATTAGTATATTTCTGGCAATTTTGATATGGAAAGTTTTGAATTTTGAAAAATTTCAAACAATAGGTATTTTTTGTGTACTAATTCATCATTAGTTTTTTTTTTTAAACAGAAATTATAAAATAATTATAGTCTTTTAATTATAAGATTATAAAATAAAATCTTTAAAATGTGTATACATTTATAAAAAGACGTGATAAAACATTGCATTGCAAATTATTTTGTATTTTGATGTTCACATAATATTTATAATAATTAAATTAAAAATAAATAAAAATTTTAAATACATACCATTTAAATCAGCATCTTCAGTTGATGTTTGACTATGAAGTGATGTCCGATTCAGTTGATTACTATTTTGATTATTACCATTAATGTTAGTCCCATTATTATTAGCAACATTTGTCGATTGAATTATTCCTAAACTACGATAACCTTCATCACTGATTTCACTGCCATTATCGCTAATATTTTCAAATTTTCCATTATCAATTGTCGTATTACCACCAATAATTTCTGTAGATTTTATTGTACCATCACCAACATTGTTTATTGTTGTTGATGATGTAACATCATCATGATGATGGTGATGATTATTTTGATGGGAAGAAGAAACGATTGTAGGAGATGAATCCAATGAATGTTGTTTTTTATTTTTAAAATCATTAATACGGCGTGGACTATTACCGACATTGGAAGTAATAGGAGCCGGTGAAGCAGATCGACGTGTCATTGAATTTGGTGATGTTAAATGATTTTTGTCATTTGTCTATAAACAAAAAAAAATCCAAAATATTATATTAGTTAATTAACTCGGATATTGTTTGGTAATTTTTGTTTTGTTTGTATATGCTTACATGTAAATGATCGTGTTTACGTTGTGGTGTTGGACTACGACTACGGCTACGTGCTCTTGATGGTGGTGATAAAGTACTCGAACCATTACTGGTATTATGTCCGTTTGGTGTTAAATTATTATGACCGTTTGTGACCGCTGGTGGATTATGTGATACACGACGCGATGTTGGTGGTGATCTATTTATTTTTTTTTTTATGTTTTAATGAATGACAACAATTATTATTTTTCTATGTTATTTTATCGTCATGTGTAATTATTTTATATAATATAATAAATAAATTAAAATTATATAGTATAAATAAATAATAAAATAAAAAACTGAATGGATTGTAAACACATTTATTAATACGTGATGTTAACTATTTATATATATATAAAAAATATATCAGTGGTACTAAAAATGACCGCCATATTTTAGATTATAGACAAT
Source organism: Dilophus febrilis (assembly GCA_958336335.1). Classification (NCBI taxonomy): domain Eukaryota; kingdom Metazoa; phylum Arthropoda; class Insecta; order Diptera; family Bibionidae; genus Dilophus; species Dilophus febrilis. Next base: position 11,767,580 of record OY284470.1, on the reverse strand, counting down.
CGCTATATATGCGAATAAGAATATATCCTAAAGGGGTTTCATTTTTCCGATATAAGAAATTTAAAACTTTACTATATATGCAATAATAATTATATGAATAAATTATATCTTAAAAATAATATCAAAGTCATAAATTTAATTTTATTAATATCATATACGTCTATATATGCATGCATAATATATATTTTATCCATATAAATATTTACTTGCTAATTGTAAATATACACACAATTAAGCGCAGTGTATATATAAGAATTTATATAAATAAATCTACTGTTTCTATTTCATGTGATTTTATAGTTATTTTAATACATTACTTTATATATATATTAAATGTGATCAGCATAATATATATTATCGTATTATATATGAAATATGTCTTATAGATTAAAGGTTGATTTATATATACGACCAAAACAAGGCAAAATTGATGTACTTGTTAATTAGTAAACCAACGACGAAGAAATGTGTGTATGAATAAGATATATATACGAAATATAGCCTACAATCATGAAGAAATAATTTATACTTCATTACATCCAAATAAAATGTGTATATTTAAAATTATAACAGTAAAAATAAGTAATCTAATATTAATTATAATTTATAACTATTTTTAGATAACTATTTTATATTTAATTTAAATTATTATAGCTGCGTTTGATGTGCCTAAATACGATTTATTATTAGATATATATATATCATCAGGGACATTTTTATCAGGCATATATATTTATTTACCCGCATATAGATGAGATTAGTCTTGCGATAAACATTTGGGGAGATGAATTATTGATAAAGTGAACTGAATCATCAGCTATAATTAAAAATACTATACAATAGACAATAAAGGACGCAATCAAACAGTTTAATTAGACCATTTGCATAAAAATAATTGTATTTTTCTAATATTTTTAATCTGAATATATTTTTATTGCAGACTACGAATCTTATCCATTTTTTTTTTTTCATTCATTTTGGAAGATTCCATTCATTCAATCGCTTTTAATTATTAAATTATATTCATCATCAAAACTTACCGATCATAGAACACTTGAGCCTTATGTAATTCAATGCCTTTCGTTTCGTGATTGGTACGTGTTATTAAACGGGCGGCAACCGATGAACGATGCTGGGCACGACAACGACACGGATCATGTTTATCCAAATAATGTGATAATGTATCCCAACCACCGCCAACTCTTACCATAACATGTGATCTTAATATCTATATTATTATATATATATATATATAGATGTGCAGATTTTGATGAATAAGAATTCCATTCAATTAAATAAAAAAATAAAAATATAAATTAAATAAAGTTATTAAATAAAAAAGAATAAATTATTCTTAAATACTTAAATATATTTTTTTAGAGAAAAGAATCAATTCGTTCTTGATTTTGACATTGTTTTTTTTTTAAAATACTTTTTTTTTTAATTATAATAATAATAAAATTTATAAAGTAAAATATTGGTAAAATGTAATTCCTTTGTATATTATTATATTGTTTTTTTTTTGTGGTTTTCAATTATTCCTATACATATATTGAGTATATTATCGAGTATAAAGTTATGCTATATACAAAATAAGAATATAAAATAAACTTTACTTTTTATTTTATATATGGTGTTAAAGTTAATATATATACTTCAAAGAATAAATAATTTTCTGTATTTGTTATACTCGCTTTATGTATACTATCTATATATATATATATATATATATATATATATATATATACGTTTTGTGTTTGTTAAATGAAAAGAAAATTATATTTATTTTTGTCGGCGCCAGTCGACGTGTCGCCTTAAGCTTCAATATCGATATATATATATATATATATTCAAAATATGATTTTTATTTTGCTTTAACTTTTATTTTTATTATAGATATAATATGATATATATATGTAAATATTATAAACTTACAAAGTTTTGACTATGTAAATAGTTGAAAAATACAGAGTGCATATTTGAACAATACTAACTTGGAGATTCATTTTGGTTGGGTGGATGTCGAAAAAATTAAATATAAATGCGAGTAATAATATTTAAATCAATTTAAAAATAGTACCAACAAAGGTTTAAAATAAAATGCTATATAAGGGAAAAGTTTTGAAAATATAGCAACAGATTATCAATTTTCATTTGTATCTACACTGCATAATCTACTGAATAAGTTCATGAATTAATTTTTTAAAACTATATCATCAAAAACAAAATTTTGATCTAAATCTGTAATATTTATTTAATGATTCATCAATATTATGACAATATTTTAAACTATTTGTTAAATCAAAAAACAAATACCCTGTATACTTTACAAAATTGTTATTATTTATAATATATTGAGTAAATAAAAAACATATAAATAAAAAAAAAATAACCATAACAATAATAAAAAATATTACATATGAGAATATGTCGCGTTTGTTGTACAATATATACAAAAATATAATTTGCACAAATTATGTGGTTAATATTTATTTTATTATTATATTTTCAATTTTAAAATATAATAAAAATTAAGAGAAAAACAAAACAAAATACTTAAAATATAAATATTATTAAAGACATGTATTTATAAACATATTTTTGTTTTTTATTGCAATAGTTTTGTGTGTTTTTTTTTTAGATTTTTTATAGTTTTTTAAATCAATTTGTTTATAATTTAAAATATTGTGTTTTTTTTCGCTTAAAATTTTATATATTTAATGATTTTTATATATGATCTGTTTTTGGATGTTTGTTTTTCATGCAATTTTTTTCTGTATTTTAAATAATTAAAACATACATTACGATTTTAATTTATTTATATAGAAAATTTTATTATTAAACCAATATTTTGAAACATGATCTTATAATAAGAATAATAATAATGAATGTAAATATAATTGCATTTTAAATTAATATTATTTTTTGTTGTATATTAAAAAAATGATTTATTTCATTTTATATATGCATGTTTATGCAAATTAGTGTTTTTTTTTGTTATTGAAGAATGTTATATACATATATAGGAGAATATAATTAAAGTATGTAGCTGTTTTATTGTTTTATGTATATGCATTTGAGTATATGAATTTATTTTAATTTTAATGACCTCTAAACTTATTTTCATCTTATAAATATCACGTTCGCAACACACACACATGTCAATATATAAATAATATTAATAAATAATAAGTTAATAATCTCGGAAAAATATCCGTATATAAGAAAACAAAAGAGGTGATGAATGCAAACTAATTGAAATTGACCGATTTTGTTGTGAAAAAATGTCTGTTAATGAACAAAATGATATAGGATGTTCTTAAGACATACACATACAAATGAATTTTTCAGTACATAAACAAATTTTTTCCAACCAACATTTTCCGGAAAATCTAATTTTGTACATTACAGTTATAGTTTTTCTTAAACCATGATCTTTGCTCTTTAAACTATGATATAATTGTTAATGCTGTAGTTTTGAATGTCTTTAATTTGATTCAATCACGCAATATGAATAATATAATATATGACCGATAAAGGTGAATGCAATATGAACTTCTTTATACAATTAAATTTGAATAAAACAACAAAGTATGTGTATCAAAAATGTGTATCCTATTTTAAAATATATTCATTGGCATTAATGTTAATATACAAAAATCCATTTCCATTTGATCACCGCACGAATACACTTGAATGTATCCATCCATTATTCGAACCAAATTTTGAACAAACTTTAACACAATAATAAGTTATGGTAGCACATATTGTCTGGTGATACATGAAACATGTTTTGCATGACTTTCCAACGTAAATAAATTAATTAAAGGTCAATTCATTAAAAATAAAATGTTATCGCAACTTTGACACGTCCAAAACATGATATTATATCATGAATCGTTGTATTTAACATGTAATATTATATATCCATTTATAGGTTTCACCCCCCCTTGCGTAACGATGTTGAAACATGAATAGGAAATGAATATACTTTAAAATATTGTAACACTTTGTTATTGCGTTTTATTCAAATTTAAAAGTTGGAAGCCTTTATTGCGTTACCTTTTATAAGAAATGCGAAAGAAAATGACAATGAATATTATTTACAATAAATGTATACAAGTTTTGATGGAATTATTTATATATATGTATATAGATTTTATAGATATACTTACGGTATTCGATGAGCTAAAAGATTTAGGAATCTGTCGAGCATAACTCGTCTGAAAATGTTAGTAGTTATTTTATGTATATATCTAATGTGTTTTAATTAGTATAAATTTGTATTAATTTAAATGTTATATAAATAGTTTATAGTTAGATTTAAATGTATATAACCTATTATTACCGCATAACATAAAACCAACAATTACCCTTAGCAATTATCTTTAAACAATTTTAAGCACATATATTTTATCATATATAATGCGAATATTTTGCATATTGCACACACTCATTATCGTGTATTTCAACGAAAAAACGAAACTTTAATTTTCGCAATCTATATAGACAAAAGTATATATAGGATATAATACCCCAAAGGCAAAATTTTTTCAATATATAATAAGTTTATGAACAACATTCTTATTATTAAAGTACATATTCATATATGTATAATTATTATAAACATTTTCAATTTTTAATTTACCACCTTTTATGCATTATTATAATAGTTTTGTTGTATAAAAAATTAGCTGATGGATAAACATACTTATATAAATAATAATAATAATAATAATAATATTTTTTTAATAATATAATATAATCATCAATATACAATGTAAATATTTATTCATCAAATCATCACCGCGATTTACATGAAGCTTTAATATTAAATATATATATAATGTCAAAGTTCTAATTATTTGTGATGTAGGTACTTATATAAATAAATATATTTTATTTAAATACTAATTTCTATTTTGTTGAGTGAAATTGTGTATTTTTTTATATATTAAATATTATTATTAAGTTCAATGGTTCAATTTATGAATATTAATTTTTTATTTTGTCGATATGTTATTTTTTATTTATAACCTTTTATTATTATTATTATAATATACATATAAAGTTTATAACATATAGACTTCTTCTTTTTTTACAATTTAATTCAATTAAATGTTTGATTTTCAACAAATATATAAGATAATAGGTTTATGTAAAACATCATTGAATATATCAGAAAGTGTACAAAATGCAAAAAAAAAAGTCGATTAAAACTGATTGATACAGTAATTTTTCATGAATTTTGCAAAATGATATGTTAGTATAATTGTAATTTTTCTGTTGGATTTTAAATCATTTGAAAAGTGCATATTCTCGGAAACTTTAAATGAAAGTAATAAAAGCAATGGTCTATATGGTGGATTAAATGAAATGGAAGAGTTTTTCGCTTTTTGAAATCCTTTTTAAAGACGTTTTTTTAAAGACATTCTACTATTCAGATGATTTAACCACACTTACCACACTTACAGCAATTTTTCATTGGTTTGTAATTTTTGTGTTCAAAAAACAAACAAATGCTTAATAGAAAACGCAAGTAAATATAGAAATCATTTAAATATATATGTACATTGTGACAAATATATATTATATACTTAAATAGAAGAAGTTTTATCATATATTTATTTGCATAAATACGTACATTTTTTTAAAACAAAGATTAAATACGCCGTAAATTGTTTCGTTTCAAGAAATAAAAATTAAAATATTTCTCTTTTGGAAATCGAATATCATTATCTTCTATATGATGTATTAAATATATTATAAATAATAATAAAAATAATCCCATAATAAATACAATTCACTATATTAAGAAGAGGAGCTACTCAATATAATATACATTATTATGTTATTATAATATATATTCAACTTGGATAAATAAATATTATCTGTTTCTTCTGTAACATTTACTTATGTGTTATTTATATACATATATATTATATTTATCAATTATATTATACCATTTATACATATAGAGATGTTAAATAATTACATATATAGCCGCGAAATACATTTAAATTTATTCATATTTGCGTGTATCGACATTAAGAAATGTTTATACTATATGGTAGATAATGAATATATAACTCTATGGTATTTTTACTACTTGTATTATAATATATTTATTTAGTTAAAGCAATCATAATTTACGCTCAATTGCATAACAAAAAGACAGGTGTGCATACAATAAATATATGTAATTGAAAATATTATACTAAATAAATATTTTCAATATCATATATACGCATATATTGCAATGTACGTAATATTTAAATTATTGCTTTATAAATTGGTAATATCAGAAAAATTCTTTTGATGGTCTTTTGATGGAAATAATCCGAAAAATTTAAATGCGTCAACTCTCCATTTGAAATAAATCGATCGATATATAGAAATCAACTGTGATTGCGAGATATATAATTAATCTGATAAATTTCGGGTAACAACAAACTAATATGTATAACTATACTTCTATGCATATATTACACATTTTTCATTCAAATAAATACCTTTCTATAAGTGTATAATTTATTTAACCGAAATGTCTTATTTTGTATACGCTTAAAGCAGACATATCAGAATGTAAATATGTATAAATAAATACCTAACATTTATATATGCATATGTATCGCCATTCATTCTATTTTGCTATTTTGTTTTACGATATATGACACACATTAAGGAATGTGTATTTTTGTAAATATAGAAATATTTAAAATTAAAGCTAAACTATTTTATTAAAATAGATATAAATTTTATATTTGAATACAAAATAGTTTTTTTGTATTTATGTATATATACCAAAATAACAACCAAACCAACATTTAATAAAAATAGTTTTATTCAATATATGCATAACCATATATATTAAAAATCTTAAATAAAGTTTATTAGCACATTGCAGGTAATATAATGTATATTTATAAATAAATACACATTTTTTGTAAATATATACCAAATAATTATATTTGACAAATACAGAAAAATTATATATTTATATATATAGCAATAAATGAGAACAGTATATATAGTGAATTTATTATTGAAATTTTATAAATGAAAAATATTTAGCAAAAATAAATGTTGAAAAATGAATGAATTAATTAATTATGGTAAAATCATTTTTTACTGTCATGAATATATATATTTATTATAAAATAAATATTTTGTTAATAAAAACCTATCTATTAAAAATATAAATACAATTATGACAAGAAATAGTATTAAATAAGAAAAATGTGCTTCGCAAATTCAATACAAATATAATCGATATACTTTCGATTACAAAAAACACACACAAAAAAATAATAAATAAGTGGAATTTTTAAATTAATATATTAAAATTAATTCATTTTTTTTGTAATAATAATATTTTATATAAATATATTAATTATATAATAATCTGCGGCGCTAAAATATATATTATAAAATGAATATTTATTTTGTTTTTGTGTGTGAGCGATCTTGTTTTTATTATTTTTATTCATTAAATATTGTTCGCAATTAAATTGTATATGGTAAAGAAATAAATATGTCTTATATTTGATGTTTGTTGATGCATAAATGATGAATGCAAAATGTTTCATTTGTTTGTATATGTATATAAATTTAGCGACATTACCACAAATATTTATATTTATTATATAATGAAAATATTAAAAAAAACGATGAACGAACAAAATGTTACGAATAATATTATAATTTTAATTATTTTGCATAAATAATTTTAAAATATATATATATATATATATCAAAATGTGCGAGGTGTGATCAAAAATATGTTAAATGTATTAGTCTAGTTATATAGTTGATAATTATGTAGAAATGGTAATTATATAGAATTTATTTATGTACTTTTCGCCTATGCACATAATTTTTTATTTTATTTTGTTTGTACATATATTTTTTGTCATTTAAATTATCCACGCAATATTTAAACCCATATTTTGATCTTGTTAATATGATAATAAAAAAATTATTACTACATATGCGATCGGAAAATAAATAAATAATATAATTGATTATATCTGTACAATATCTTTAATCTACGCCCCTTTAAGAATATTTTTGTTTTGTATTTTATAATTTTCCGTCCGTTCAGCTAAAATAAATTGATTGAATTTAAAAAGGAAATCTGTTCTACACTAAAGATAACACACGAAATTTCAATAAAGTATTTTTAACAAAAATTGTTTTATTTTTCAACAATCAAATTTAAAAATTTTTTATTATCACGCGACATTAGCATTTAACATATTTTTGATCATTGCAAATACAAAAAAAAAACAGATAATGTTAAATAAAAATCTACTTACACGAACGAATATTAAAACTTTTGTATCACCAATACGATATTTTCCTTCGGATACACGAACCATTGGAAATTGTGATGGACATGTACATTGTTCAACTAATTCACGTACCTGAAATTTATAAGAAAAAAAATTTTAGTTATTATAATTAAAAAACAAAAACCTATCATAAAAATAATTACAATTTAAAAGTCAAATAAGTCATTATAAAATCGCAGTATAAAAAACCATATATATATAGCAAATAATCATTTCTGCAAATAACAAATCAATAATTAAAAACAATTTTACATATTTAAATTTATATATAAATAAAAGTAATTATGATTCAAATTATCGCATAGTATATGCGGAGATATGAAGATAATTTATTTATAATTTTAATTGTAAACAATACATTAACAAACATAAAAAAGTACTGCATATAAGTACTTTTATATATTTCTATTTATTTATTCATTTAATTGTTTAATTAATTCATCGCTAACATTTTAATTAAAATTAATAATATATTAAGTTAACTTTTATATAAATAAAAGATAAATACATGAATAATTGTTTTTGTTGAGTGCCAATTTCGATATATAAATATGCATATATATAATATAGATATAGACAGATGTGATACTTATAATATAGTTTTATTAATTCATTTATTATATATATATATGTATAATGTATATATATTGCGCGTATTTATATACAAGTTTTGTTTTCCGAATAATTACAATTATATCTACATCTCTATATAGTATATACATATTTATGTATGATTATATCAAGATAGATAAAATGTGTATATAATTAATATATAAGATATATATCATTAAATGTAAATTATTTACATAATTAAAAAAAATAAAACCATTTAAATTAAACGTATAAAAAAATTTTAAATACATTTATATCACGATATAAATTGTAATTTTTTTTATTTGTTTGTGATTTGTATATACATCAACATATATATATTTATAGCAATTCAATATTCAGGTTAGTTATACATTTGAAAATAAAAATCCCTTGGTTTTTTTTTTCACATATAATTCTATTTTCAATATCCATCGAACAAATTATTTTAAATGTTATATGAATTTTCAAATATAACAATTTTCACTGTATATATATATATTTTATTTATTATATTAAGATCTATAACAATGCAACAATTTTCAAACAATTTTATTTACTAAACACATTTATTTGTTAAATTACTGTAGACAATTCACTAGCTATATATACATATATGATGTAGAATTGCGTAATTACATAAATGTTGACTATTTCCTATATAATTTTTTTATAAACATTAATTTTGTAGTCATTGTTTATTATATTACATTTAATATATAATTATATTTTTTATTTCTATTTGTTTTTTATTTTGTTTTAATTGAAAAATATATAATTATACATTCATATGGTTTTCTTGAAACAATATATTAAATAATAATAATAATAAAAAAAATGCCTTATAAAAATGAGTTGACATTTTATTTTCATTTATAATTAATATAAGTATATACATTTATTATTGTATTTGCGAATTAATGTTTGTTTTCTGTTATAAAGCATGAGTGATATACAATAAATAATATAATAATATCCAGATTAAACAATTCATCCGTAAATACATACATTGTTTTGTGGGTGGTGGATATAACGTAAAAATTCATCGTATATATACACATATACATATATTTTTGGATTAAAATTATTCATGTAAATTTGGGATTAGCTGGCTTTTACATTATCATATTCATTTATGTTTCAATTGTTTAATTTTACGTTCATTCAAATGACAATTTCAAATATTTTCAAGAAAGATTAACGAAAGGTTAATGAATCTCTTTCAAACTGTATTTTGTTTGACGGTTAATACCGCGTTAAAATTGAATTCATTTGTCTTTTAAGCATCTACTTTCTGTTCATTTTTCGTCTAAATTCATTGTGGGATAGCGTATTATTTTTGTTTTTCATCAATACCGGCTTAAAATAAAATCAAATTTAGTGGTGATAATTGATATAATAACTAAATAATAGACATTCAGATATAATATGGTTCCATATAAAATACGAATTAAATTCATAATAAATTCTATAATGAGTCTGTTAATATTTAGATATAAAATTTTAAATATTAAAAATAAGATATTCATTTTCATCGTTAAATAATACAATTGAGATATAAACAACCGCGCGCATATATCGATCGATTTATCCATTTGATTATATATAATTGAAATATAATCAAGATATATATCCATAAATATCTTACTATTGATTTGCATAAAACTTTCAAAAGAAAATTTGCATATAAATAATAATTTTAATGTATATAATTCAAATTTAATACATTTATGGTATAGTTTGTTAAACTTAAATATAGAGTACCAGATATGTTTAGACAGCTTAGTTGTTAGTTAAACGCTGGCATAGGTGTATCGCAGTTGGTGGAGAGTACTTTGAAGGACAGAACAATGTTGATTTTTACCAACAGCAAGTCATTTAGATTTTATAAATAAATTAAGCGTCAAATTTGAACATTGTATAGTATATGTACTTAAAAATAATAATAGATACTTCGCAGATTCGTTTTTATTTGAACAATAATTATAATGCGAGTGTATTTTTAAATGTGTATATTTTTATATAAGATTATATATTGTTTGTTGATTACTTCCCAGATATATTCCTTATTCTATGTAATCATATTTAAGGTCCCTCTATGTATTTGTTAATCGTTCGTTTCACATATCAATTAAATTAATTCGATACTATAGAATCGCCTGTTAATTTTTATTTGTATAATTGTCAAAAAAGAATAAACAAAAAATACTGCATTGACAAAAACTAATTCTCTAATGATTCAAAAATTGGCTATAAAATATCATAGTTATTGTCATATATATAATCTATATCCAAAAAGAATAACAAATGCATGAACATTTAAAAACGCGAGGCTATCAAAATCGTTAATATATGTTATGTTCTGTATATATATATCATTTCACATATAGATGTATGCGCTTCGATTGTAATAATATAATATGATCGCCGCGGGTGGTAAAAAACAATTGTATAAATAAAATGATAATAATAATAATGCTAATAAATATAGGAATACAATTTAAAAGATGCAATATACAGAATATTTATATGCATATAAGTATATACCATATATTTATAAAACTTCCGATAAACCGTCCGTGTGATCAGTGAAAAAATATATATGTTTATAAGCATATATATAAATGATACAAAATAACAAAATATATTATCTATATATGAATGTATATTTTGTATATATTACAACAATATATTTATACAATTTTTTTTGCAATAGTATATTAATCGTGAAATGCACATTATCACAAATATATACAATTTTATTTTTTCTCCTTTATATTATAATATTTTTTTATTTTGTATTCTGTCTATATATACAAAATAATACAAAATTGTTGCAAATCGATCGATGTTATTCAATAATAAAAATAATAATAATAATAGAAAAATTGTATAAATGTGATTATAAAAAATAGAATAATTTTTACATTTTTACGATGGCGATTACTACATAACCAAACGAAACGAAATAAGAGAACCACATATAATATATATATGAATAGACAAGGCGTGATGCATTTTGGAGATACGTATTTAAAAAAAAACTATAGTCGATATAGTCTGGAAAAATCCGCTTTTGAGACGGTGCGGCGATTTAAATATTTTGTTTTAGGAAATATCAGAAATTGTTTGCATGACATATTTTAAATGAAAATTTAAATCTTAGACAAATCGATAAAACCAATTGTTCTTTTGTATAAGTGAAAATTATATTATATATATTGCATTTTGCCCGTATGCACTAAATCTGCGGTATTATAGGAGATATTTCCGATTCGGAAATATGACAATTGTTAATGTTTACAATTTCGGATGTACCATGAATTTTATCATCAGAGTAAATGATCAGAATATTAAATGCCTGAAAATATACTTAAATCCGCAGGAATTCTATGTGTATATATGTATATATTTGGCGAAAATCAATTGTTCTATTTAAATATTTCAGTATCTCTATATATAAATATATATTTATATAATTGATACAACCGAGTGTATTTCCATATACTACCATATGGAATTATCGTTTATTATTCTAACCATTTTATACAATAATAAAATAAGATTCACTTTTTCTATACTATATGAATTGCAATTTTAGATATGGTATATTTTATATAGTATAAATACATTGATAATATATGTGAAATATACTGCGGTGTATTTAATACATAAATATACTGCTATATTAATATTAAATATATTAAATATAAGATGCATTTTAATACGAGTAAAATTGTCATCGCCGTAGGTTGGAACGTGACTTTTCATTTCATTTAATATTAATAATAATAATAATAATAATTTTCAATTTTTATTTTATTTTTTTTTCCTCTTATAGTATATATTAATTTAATATATAGATTCATCTCCTTTTTAGGCTATTTTCAATTCATAAATTTATATTTATATTAATATTTATATAAACATATTTTAATGTACCCATTCAGATATAGATATCTATATGATTTTCCAAATAAATACAAAAATATAAGTCCATTTAAAAATCATAACAATAATAATAATAATAATAACAATAATTATTATAATTGCTGTAATATATTTTTAACGTTCTTATATGATAGTTTGTATAAAATCAAATATATTATAGACAAAGAATCGTGCGATGCGTTTTTCTAATCGATTACTTATATGAGAACAAAATCTTTTTGTTATATAAAAATATATATACCCGCGATATGATTTAGTTATTATTTATTGTATAACGTATAATAGACCGCACTATAGATATTAGATATTGCTTTTGTGCATGTACACAAATATTTTGATATATTTTATTATTGGAAATATAAATTGTTTTTAATAATTTGAAAAATATTAACTATATATAGATTATTGTGTATTGTTTTGTGCGAAAATTATTTCACTTTCATTACATTATTTCTTGTATTATTCACTCAAAAATATACTTTTTTTTATATTACAAGATACTATAGATTATATATTATTGTATATGTTATAACTAACTATAGGACTATATATAAGTTATAGTAATATCACGATTTTTTATCTTTTGATTAAATATTTCTACATATAGTTATGTATGATGAGAAATACACAAAAAAAAGCATGTATTTTTTATTTTTATAAATATGCATTTCTATAATTATTATAAAAATAATAATATACATTTTTTTTGCTTCTTAATTTTTATTAATGACACAAAAATATATATATAGTGGCTTGAGTGTCATATAGTTAACTTAACACTTTCTCTGCGTGCAATTTTGTACTATATATATTCAATATTTACCTTTATTTATAATATTATTTTTTTTTTATTTTTTCATTAAAATATAGATATCATGAATTTCCAAAGGTATAAAAAATAATATTTAAATTTGATGTTTGGGCGTCGTGATAACAGATTTATTATATATTATATATGTACCTATATTTTATATACCATAAATATAGAGAAGAAACTAAAAAACTATGTTTGGCTTTTCAAAAATATGTTTATAATAATACTATTTTTTTAAACTTATTTTTTGTTTGTTTACTGCGAGAATGTTCATGACAAATATGAATATTTTATATTAATTATTAGCTTTAACTTTTAACCACAAAATATATAATAAATTTCACCAAAATATGTATATTCATACAATTATATAAAAGTGATTATAATTTGATTTATTTTGAACTTTATTTACAAAATATTTCAATAATTTTATGAAAATTAGTTTTTTTTTTACATATATTTACTCTCACTTTTCAATATATATATATATATATAAATGATACCCTTCAAAATATATACAGTGCTTGGGAAAAGTTTAAGGATTGTTTTTTCACAGGAAAACAATTGAAATAGGCTAATATTGATTAATAATAAAGAATATACAGGCAGTAAAATATCTTACGAAATCAAAAAGACACTAAAAATAGCCATTAGTGAAAGAACAATATGTCATATAGGAGTTTTAGTTGTGATGATTTCAGTACCTATGTCGTATGTTGCTTCCTACAAAATTGTGGGTTCAAATCCAACCTACATAATTTTCCGTGCAGTTAATCACAAAATAATTAAGCATCGTTCTTAAACTTTTCGCCAAGACTATGTATCTTATAATTTATTTTATTATGCGGTAAAACATACTTGATGTTATATTTGTACTATATACATATATAGTATAATATATATATTTATGTATTGATTAGTTGTTGCAATTTCAATTTTCATTCATTCATTCATAAAATTGTTATTTATATCAATAAATAAATAAAAGATTTATATATAATTAACTTATACAAGTTTTTTTTTTAATTCTATTTATATATTACATATTTGAATAGTTTGTACTTGTATATCATGATATCTTTTGTATCTATATATAATTGTAAATAATAGAGTATAAACATAATAATAAAATAAATATGTGGGGTGCGATATATTTCATTAACTATATTGTCGTTTTTTATTATATTTATTTTTATTATTATTATTTTTATTATTACATTAAAGTTATAAAATAAATATTAATAAAAAATATTAAACTCACACAATCTATGATAAATTAATTTATTTATTTGCATATAAAAATTCATATATTTTGAAAAACAATAACGTGGTTTTAATCAGGAAAATGAGGTTACATAGAATTAATATATGTAAAAATAGTATTTTGATTGATTTACCACATTTCAATTGGGTTTTATATTTCAGAGAAGTATTCATATAATAACAATAATATTTGTTATTATTATTATTATTATATAGTTAATCCATTAACATTGATTTATTTATTTATATAACAATTAAATTATATAATTATATAGAAAATATATCTATATGATTGTATATATTTTTACCTGTGCGTATGAATTGATTGATATTTTATATAATAAAATATTAAACGTATTAAATGAAATACATATATATTTATATACAAATAATTGCATTGATTTACCATACGGAAATTCTTTCAGTTTTTTTTTTTAATTTTTCTTTCTTCTTGTAATAATTCGTATTTATGTACATAACATATATACAATGAAATAAACGCACTACCGCATAATATATATAATATATGTGTGGCATATATAAATAATATATTATATTAAATCATGAAGTGAAAAAAATTAAATATGATTACATATTCATATAATATTCAGTTAAATGCAACACAAACAAAAACAAAAATTTGTATTATTATAAACATAAATCTGTTTTCGAAATCGTATATACATTATTATAATATATATATATGATTATAAAACATCGACAATCTACTTATTAATAGGTGCATAATAATTATGACTATTATTATTATTATTATTATTATGTATATTCATTCACACCATACGCGTATAGATAACATTTTAAAATACACATATTCTAAATTTTCGATTATGTTCAATAATAATAATTTATCATTATATATGCTTTTATAATTGAACAATCCATTTATATGTATAAATGTATTTGTTAATAAAAAACATTAGTATAACGAGATTAATCGTTTATGATGATTATGTATATTAATTATATGTAATTCCTGTTATAGAGTCGTTTTGAATTTATGCATTTGTGGTAAAAAAAAATATGCATCAATATATATTTAATCAAAATAATCATTACGACAAATTTTCATAATATTTTATTAATATATACTCATCCTCAGTGACAAAAAGTTTTAAATTAATAAATTCGGAAAAAGTGGGCATTATTTGTATGTCGGAAATCAAATAATAACAAATGCTTTTTTTCTCATATACATCAATTTAAACGCATATAATTGATAATTATCAATAGAGAATACAAATATTTCTGGGGTAAGTAAATATATGATTTACCACATCGAAAAATTTTTTTATTATCAAACCAAAACGCATAATAGATTATAATGTGTCATAATATCGCCTATATAGAATAATGATAATTTTAGTATAAACTATATTGAGATATTTGTATAAGTACAATTATAAAATTATACATTATCTATATTATAAATTGTAAAATAAACTAAACAAATAGATTATATATAGAATTTATATTTGTTTAAATAAATATTACATGTAAGTCAATCTATATAGAATAAATAACAATATATTTAAACACATGATAATGTTCAGGAAATGTCAATTTACTATTATGAAAAGTTTATAATACTATATAAAAATGAATACATTAAATTATTTATATATAGAAGCTTATGCGTTTATTGCATTCATATATTATATACAAAACCACAATGATTATACAAGTAAATGTCTTACTCTAAAAGTTATGAATTGTCATATTATCTATTATTACATTATATTAAATATACATAAATAATTATAATAATAATAATCATACAATACAATTATTGTTTATCTTTTACACATATATATTTATTTATATAGATAAATATCAACATGATTATTGTATAAATTTCTTAAAATATAAAATACATTTACCACTTGAATATTAATTCAAATGAATATCTAAATAAAACATAAGATTACAAAAGTTTGTATAAACGTTTAACTTTTAATATACACATAAATACGTACACTTAATGAATAATTTCTAGGTTGTTTTTAATGCAATTACAAATTAAATATATTACAAATTTATTTTAATAGAAAAATTTTGAAACTTTTGTAATTGATTTATTTGTATATTATTTTTTTTTTTGGTTTAAAAGAGAACATTTCGTTATAATTTTTGATGAAATTTATTTATAATTTTATAAACAAAAATACTATTTATTTAAAAATAAGATTTTTATCAGTTATAATTACAAAATATAAAATTATTCTTACATTTATTAACTATATAATATATATATTATTAGTTATATTTAATGTAAATATAAAATTAGCATCACCTTGGATGTATTATTATTGTTATATTTAAACATTATATGTATATATGTTTAAATACCGCATAAAGACAAAGAATAAATTAGCAAATTTTATTCCATTTTTGTT
The DNA here is from genome assembly GCA_958336335.1 of Dilophus febrilis. NCBI lineage: Eukaryota > Metazoa > Arthropoda > Insecta > Diptera > Bibionidae > Dilophus > Dilophus febrilis. Next base: position 11,750,193 of record OY284470.1, on the reverse strand, counting down.
AAAATATTGTATTTATTCTATTATTTTTAAGGTAAGACCTCAAAAAATATTATTGTTTGTTCAGAAATTGTATAAAAAAAATTTGTTTTGATAAATAATAAAATTGAATTCAATGTTTTTCTATTTTACATATAATTTTATATTTGACATATTTACAATTTCAATATATAATAATAATAATATTATTTTTAAATTAATACATAAAAGAAGGGTTGTAATAATCACGAATAAATATAAATTAATATTTTTTTGTTTTGTATTTTTAATTTATGATGTCTTAAATAACCACCGCATAGTAAAAAGATCATAATTGATTTTTATTTATTGTTTTTAAAACAAAATAAACATAAATAAATTATATATACATAATATATATATATAAATAATAAAAAGTTTCTAATTTATTCATCTCACTTTTAAATCAAAGTCAAAGAATCCAAGTATATAAATATATATATTGAAAAATATTATGAAAATAAATACAATATGTATATATACACATCTACACAAGTGCATATATTATATTCATTATATTTATAAAAATAAACAAAAATAAACATATGAAATTAAATTCAAAATTATATAAATATTCAAGTGCATATGAATAATATACATGAAATAAACACTTGATTATTTCTATATATACCTGTACTTAATAATTTATTGTTTCTATAAACTTATAAAGTGTATATACTGAATATGCAAAAAAAAATAATAAACACACAGAACACATAACAATTTGTAAATTTTGATTTTATGTCAAATGTATTTGTATTTTTTGTCTCAAAAAAGGTAGGTGTTATAATAATCGTTTTGAAAGTTGCACAGGTATATATTTTTTCCGCACAGGTAAATGTTATTTAATTTATTTGTCATATATAAAAGCTATTAATAAAGTTATAAAATGAAATCTTTATGTATGCATGGGTATTTATAAGATTTTTCACATTTACCATGATAGTTTTTGTTCTAATTTGTCACAACATAGAATTATAGAAAAATCATCAATAAATTCATTTGCCATAATATCTCCCACACACAGCATACTTTTATTAGATCTGACTAAAAAATATCATAGAAGAATAATAAATTAACTAATTCATAGTTGAAAATTCTATAAAGAAGTAATAATTCTATTTAAAATGTAAGAAGCTAAACTAAATAGCAATTTGCATGAAAAAATCGCAATCAGTAAATCCATTGTCCCATAAATCGATTTGTAAATCATCGATTTTTCAATTGATAAAATATGTTGAAAAATGAATAAAACAAAAAACATATATAAATTTATTTAATAAAATAAAAAATCTGTCAATAAATCAATCATTTATAAGTGGATTGGATTTACCATTTTCTTATGTACGCAATTAACTTCTAAAAGTAAATACGGTGTGTAAATATGGATAAACAAAAGATATTTTGAAAATATATATTTTAACAATTCGTATTTAAAATAACTATCGCATTATTATTATTATTAATGGTTAAAGATAATATTATTTAAGTGATTATTTTATAAAATTAGTTATTTTATATATTTAAAAAACATTTAAGCGGATATCCATACTAATAACATTTGATTATATATCCTAAAAACATTTATATATTGCTACTTATCGAAAATGTTGTGTATAAAAAAAAAGATATACATATCTAGCATCCATATATATCATTTATAATTTGTTAACATACGTTGATATAGGATAGGTGATATTTATGAAAATTTTATATTATAATATTATGTAATTTTATAATGATCACGAATCATCGGTTATCTTTTCTTTTTCTTTTTCTTTTTTTAATAAATTTCCATTTCACAATTATTAGTTTATATGGATTTTATATTCTTTGTATACTTATATTTATGTATAAAGGGTGTCCCAGTACAACCCGAAACAAATAGGTGATGTAAGCTAGGGAATATTTCCAAAAAAAGGATCCTCAATTTCGTAATATTAAACCGAGTTACAGGGCATAGAAAATATTCTGTTCACCGTAAAAACACTTATTCAGTCATTGTGTTATGATATTTCCGTTAAAAAATCGAAATTCTTTCAATAACCTGTTCGGGTTTGAAATTATTTGATAGCTAGACCCTACCTTGGGGAACGATTTTTTCCCAGGATAACGTGTTACTCGGCTTCGTAACGAGCTACGTAATACACACTGTATATAAATTCAAATGTATTATAAATTTAACTATCAAGCCGATTCTAATTCATATTGCTATTATAACAATTGCTAAAAAAACAGCAACCGGCGAATTTGATATTGTTATTATTGCTATTTATATCGACCGATAGCATAATAGCAATACAGTTTAGAATACGAAAACTTAATTTACCCATTGCTATGGCAAATAGCAATTGCTATCAGCATAGCAATATGAATTAGAATCGGCTTGTATATTTCAAATTGAAAAAAAATTATAAAGACGCAGTGCGGTAATGTAACAAATAATAATAATAATAATAATAATAATAATGAAAATGCATATTCAATATATTTATAAACAATATTTATATTGAATATACTCGTATATATGAATGTAATATTTATATTCAATTAGATTTTATTTTTTTTTTAATGAAATGAACAAATAAAGTAACTTTTAACCATATAGTAAGTATATATATTGAATGTAATAGTTTTTTTAATAAAATATATATAATATATTTATTAACTTCATTATATTATATTTTTTTGTAATATGTTACTGTTATGTCTTTTATATTTATAAAAAAAAAATGTGCAACAATGTTGCAATTTTTATTTTGTTTGTGAATACACACAAATCGCGATTAAATGACAAACAATAAATATCTATGTATATATATTGTTTCTATCATCAACATATCCAATTTTATATATTGATCCCACAATATTGTTATAAATATTAGATTTATGTATCTACCATATATATAAATAAATAAATTAATTCATTCATTATAATATTATTTTCTCACAATTTATCATGGATCTTTATATTTATATGGAGGATATTTATATTATACAGACACATTAATTTCTTAACTATTTATATTTGAAAGAATTTACCTAATATGGTAATAAATATATAATAATTATTATAAAGTTTGTTGGCATGGCGAATATGAAAATCACGCATTTAAAATAATTATGCATTTATACTTTATAAAATATAAGTGATTATATATTATAAGATAATTTATAGATAATGATATATTGCTTCTTTTAACTTCTGTATTATTTTTTTTCTGTTTAAATATACATATCGGAGTTATCTATATACAGTAATGATTAATGTTTCATATGCGAATAGTTCGAATTACGACATATAAATGTGTTGTTCATTTTAATACATTGATTGAAAAGGTATATGGGAAAGTAATGGTACCTTTTAAATTTACTTTTAAGTAAATACATTAAAAGATTACCTATTGTTTCTATATATAAAAATACGAGTAACGTCTTAAGATATTATAGAACTCATTAAAAATAAAAAAGGTGAGTCTTGTGAAGAGATTATGTATATATATATAGTATATGGTATCTAAAAATTATTCGTCTTCAGGTTCAATACATAAATTCATATAAAATCATATGGATTTTTTTACTTAAATATTGTCTATCCATTATAAATATGACTATTAATAACAAGAATATTACACTTTCGGTTAACCGCAATAACATTATAAATGATTTTTATCGATCATTGTTAAAAGTGTGCTGGACATTTTGTATTTTATTCATATATTTTACTAAAAAAAATTATTAATTTTTTGTGATGTTCGCCATTAAATTAAGTAATAAAATTATAATTGAATATTTTTGTATGCATATTTATTTATATTATCAAATTCTATTGTTGTGTATTTATTTTTCCAACAAATAAAAAATATGTGAAGGTCGTCGTCATCATCGTCGTCGTCGTCGTAGTCGTAGTCGTAAGAAGTCATTAAAAAGTATAATTTTTTTCATGTATTAAACAAATATAATAAAAAACAAATAGAAAGAATAAAAAGCAGTTTTGCTTTTTTTTTAATTGGATTCATAAAAAATAAAATTTACAAATAAACTTTAAACAATAAAATTACTATATAAAAAAATATTTTTATATCATTATATTTAATAATTTACTATATATAATAAATCAAATCTATTGTTATAATTATAATATATGATGATGTAAAAAAGAAAAAAACAAACATTAACAAAAAATTGCATTAAATTGGGCATGGTATTATTAATATTTTTTTTTTACTTAAATTATTTTATATAAAAAAAAATTAAATAGATGTTTGTGTGTGTTGTGTGTCTGTCCAGCTGATCATACATTAAATTTAAAAACTAAAATTAAATTAAATTATATTGAAATTGAAAATAATTTATAATGAATATGATTATAATTATTATATTTATAATGGCGATTTTATTTTTATTTTTAATGTAATATTTCGTAAACTTTTGACCCACAAAAAAAACTCTATTTGTTATTTAATTTTTAGCAATTTTTATAGTATATGTTAGATCTATCTATTTAATGTGTCGCGTCTCGGTGATGATTATGTGTAAATATATATAATATATAAAATCGATATGTTAAAAATTATAAAATAAATACACAAATAATCATAATTTTGGGTATATAACATTGAATTTTAAATTCTTCATTATTTGTTTTCATATATATTTATTTATATATGACAAATCATTTATACAAATATTTATGGAATCTGTTTGAAAAATGTTATGTATATATGCAAAACTTTTCATAATAATCATTCAAACAAATAATATATATGCGGTTGGTATATATTTAAGATTGAACATATATATTCAATTATTATATGATAAAAAATGGTATTTTCCTTTTTATATAATATATTGTTAAATTTTGTCATGACAGAAGCTTGGATATTTTCTATATAATGAATAAAATACGTAATCTAATATATAATTTTGGTTGAATACTAAATATTGTGTATATATTAACATATGTGTAAGATATTCGTGCAAAAAATATTTAGTTATATTTGGGAATTGAAAAAAAAACACAACCACAAATTAGTCATCATTAATAAATATGGAATAAACACACAAATAAAATATTTATTATTTGCAATTAAATTGACAAAAAAAATACATGTGAATATATATAAATATCATCACATCATACATTGAGTTATCTCAACACGCAAATTTTTAAGTTATGATAAGTACAAAATTAAATATTATGAATGGTAATTATATAAAAATATAAGAGTAAATAAGTAATAATATTTTATTATTCTAATTTTGAATTATTTTTTATATATCAATAAATATGTAATTTACTTTTTGCTGTAATTTATTAAGATATATCTTTTTCATATATGATGATTTAAAATGTTACAAAAAAAATTATATAATTATTACATGAGATGAATAATAATTTCCATTTTTTTATTGTTTCTTTTTTCAGCTATAAAGAATTTTAAAAAAAAGTTTTAGATATTTAAACATTGGGATTTTGTTTAAATATTATTTTGGAAATAATAAATTAGTATTTATTATTTATAACATAATGTATACAAAAATTTATAAATGGATTCTTTTAATGACATATCCAATGTTAAAATATATACCTTTAAAGTTCAAAAAACTCTTAAAAATAATTTATAATAAAAATTTAAATGGTTTTAAGTATAGAATTACAATATATGCTACATATAGGATTATAAAAGTAAAACATTAACACATTTAATATAGAAATAAATATTTGCCTATACAGAAGCAAATATATAGTTAATATTATATTGAATTCTATATATGGTATATAGTTGATTTATTAGTTCTCATATTGACCAAGTCATTAGGAAAACCTATGAAATCCTTGGATTGCAATGTATTCCGATGTATATATATTAAAAATGATGGTATGAAAAATCAATTGGATGGATTCAAATTGGAATATTTCCTGTTTTTAATTGGAGTTTTCTAGGGAAAGTATTTATTCTAATTCGAAAAAAAAATGCTTATACTTATTTATAATACTCTAAGAACTATCTGTACATCTAAAATATTTTCTATACCTGCATTTTATCTCATTGAAGATTATTATAGGAAAAAGATTCTATACATCAATTATACAGGAAATGTTATTAAAATATATTAATATATAAATTATTCCATACATGCGGTAATATAGAAATATTGATATAATAATTTAAATATTCACAAATATAATTACAAAAAAAAAAAATACTAAACGGAGTCGCGTAAAGTACTTATTGATGTTAATTTAAATATGTACATATATTATTATTTTGTATGCGGATTTTATAAGTAAATAAATAAGTACATTCATCTTGATATTTTAATATATGCGAAAAAATTATAAGAACAAACTCAAATATATATAAACATAAAGTTATATTCATTTTATTTATTGTTGGTAAACTCTTACTCTTTCATAAGTCATGAAACTTATAATGATACAAAACAAAAAATTTCATCGATAATTTTATGCTTTGTTTAAATTATTATTTAATTTACTTTTTTAACATCTTCAATAATATATATTATAAATGTTGTTATATTTAACATGATGTCATTTATTTCCATCATATTTTAAATAAATGAAAAGAAGAAGAAAAAACCATACTTAAATATAATAAATAAATATTTACAATTAACTTGATTTTAAATCAGTAAATCATTTCACAAATTTATTTTATATATTGAATATATTGAATATATATTTTATAATAACTATAGTATATACTATAATAATATTTATTGATGCGATGAAGTAAATGAAGATTTTTGATTTAAATTCTATATATATTGTTATATAAATGGTTTTAACGTTAGTTCGTTCGATGATGATCTCAAACAACACACAAACAATTATTAATAATATATTAAACCCTTTTCATGAATGTGTCATTTCTATTTTTATGTAAACATCTCATAGATCAATATCAAATTAAAATAAAGCTTTAAAAATTTCACCTATAATAAACACTTTACAACAAAAAAAAAAAAAAGGTGGACTGATTCAAAATTTATATAGAAAAATATGTAATCAATACGCAATTGTTCACATCATTTGACAACTATTGAAAAATATATTATTCTAAATTATATATTTTATTTTTATTATTAATATTTAAACATCTATACATAATATTAAATAAATAACCTATATATAAGTGTTTTTTGTTGTCTATGTGATTTGTATATATTTATTAAATTGAGCTATTAGTATAGTGTATACGATATAGATTCATATAATATATTTTTATGTATGCCGCATTTATATTTATCTTTTACATCTTAATGTATATCTTGCTGAATGTATACGTACATATAGAAAACGATTTAATAAATATTGAATAAGCATTCTCGCATATATAAAAGAATATATATAGTTATTAATGTACCGTTTAAAATACATTTAATTATATAATATTTTTTAGTGCGATATACATCATTTTACTATATAAATTTATTTTATTATAAATGTTTAATGAATATAAAATTGCGATGCGATATACAATTAAACAAATTTCGATTTAATATTATCATTTATTACTACCTACTCATATATTTATTTTATTCTATACAATACATTAAATAATCGTTTCAAGATCAAAATCAAAAGAGATGTATTTTTTCATAAAATATTATACAATCTATCTATAAAAATGTATATTTGAAATAAATTTATACCGTAGGTATAGTTAATACTTGAACAAAGGTAATTCTTATATAACCATATATTTTGGTATACAAAAACGAATATGGATTGTTGTGCGAAAATTAGCAAAGAATCGATTGAAGTAATTCCAAATAAAAACACTTTTTATTTATATTCCGCAATGGTTATCAACTGACATTTTTAATTGTAAATTTCATTTGATCCTCGAAAATTAAATTTTAAAAATGTATATTCAAAACACCAAATTCCATATCTATACATCTACAATTTAACCACCAATTTTTTATCTTTTTTTTTTACATCAGGATCTTTAATATACAAATAAATATAATAACAAATACTATAGAATCAATGTCTTACAGCTAAAATTTTGTATATCCACTTTATTAATATTGAAAAAATTTTCAATTATTTTTTATTTATTAAGTACGTACAATATATAAAATATATAATAAGTATATTATATCGCTTATAGATGCTCACGATAAATATATTAAAATAAATTTAAAAATTGTTAATAAAAATAAACAAATCGAAATAATTATTTTAAAAAGTAAACCAATATAAATGAATAATTATTAATTATTTTACATATAAATTTTTAATTAATATCACTCATATACATACATATATGATTAATTATCATATCCGGGCAATTTGTACAATAGGTAATTTTCTTTATATACTTTCATAAATCGGATTGTTATACGCAGAAATAAAATGTTTAAAATTTCGTATAATTCAAAATTTAGAGGAAATTCTATACAAAATGTTTGTAAAATTATTTTTATCGCAAGATCACAACACAAATATGTAGGCATTAGCCCCCGAAGAAGTTTCATATTTTTTTTTTTTTTTTTGTAAATAACATACACTGATGTCTGATTTTTTTCCAATGTTTTCCATTACGATTTTAAGAAAAAATAAATTGAATATGCGGTTCTCCTAAAACTTTTATCAACGAAGCAGATATTGTATGTTATTATATTTCTGAGGAAACATCCCAATTTGATTATAGTTTAATTACAAAAATATTTTGTTTTGAAAAATTTGTTTCCATTCATTTTCAAAAGTATAAGATTTCATCATATTTATATATAATATGAGAAAACAATAGAGTATAATAATATTGAAAGTAATCTTGATTTTATAAATAGATCAATTAATATACAAATTGTACAATTTGCAATTCAATTGTTATATATGTAATAAATTTAATTATCACAGTATTTTATTATTAAAGTGATTTATGAAAACAGAAACAAGAGTATTACAAATACCAAAACACAAAAAATTGTTGAATTGATATATATTCAAATACAATCAATATTTTTAATGTACAATATCGCCCACAATATTTGTATAAAGTATAATATTAACATTTTTTTTTTTAAATATTTGTATGTATTTTTATTTCTTTATTCAAATGCCCACAATTTAATTAAATATTTTCCATGTACTTATATTAATAAAAATCGGTATACGAAAAAAATAATTGAAACAATAATTAAAAATTAAAAAAAAAACATTCAATTAAATATAAAAACAATAATATAATTTCCGCAATTAATTTACCAAAATTAATTTTATAACATAACATATATAATAATTGTCAATGTCGATAATTTTTATTTTTAAATCATTGAATAAATAAATAAACATATTGTTTGCACTTACCATTTCATCTAAGCTCTTTAAATCATTTGTTATAATTTGTGGTTGTGGTCCATACATTAACACTGGTTCATTATCGGCATCTTCATCATCGGTATCCGTATCATCATAAATACCATTACCATCGGTACCTATCGATACTGAATTTAAACCATTTTCAGTTTGTGTACCAAATGGTACACCATTTGCTTTATTTTCAGCAGCTATTTCACGATCAATTTGACGTTCCATTTGTACA